>CM073774.1:32085561-32244497 GCA_037158775.1 Hetaerina titia | reverse complement strand
TACGTAAAGTGAGAAACTGTCTGACATGAGAAATGATTCGTTTAAGATAAACAGAGTATGAATAAGAAATTTAGCACGGCGTGGAAGAAACAATTACCGAGGAACCGATTTATGAAAGATAAAATAAAACGAGCACCTATTGTCATTAACATAGCCACTATCAAACCAGAAAAGTAATCACGGTTAAATTAAAACGAAGCAGTAACCGATTACTTTGGGAAAAATTCAAAATTTCACATTTAGGCACAAAAATATATTGAGAAAAAATAGTTTGAAAATGGCCCAATGTATTACAAGTGCATGAATGTGAGCTACTTAAATTTTCACCATCCATTGAGCGGAAAGAAAGCATGGATAAATAAGTTATAGTATAGACACAGTAAAATATTCACCATAGCTACAACTATAAGTAGATGGATACTGGTAAAATTACATATGTAGTAAAAGTGTTTTGATGACAACTACACAATATGCGGCGATAAAAGGTTGATGATATAATCAAAAGTCACAGGAAATGATTTATTACCCTTGGAGATTCTTGGTAATAACAGATCTATTTATATCTGCACGAGGATATTTATTTTTTGCTGTTTCATTTGCGCTGGATTAACTGACACTTTTAGATCGGCTGAATCAGAAAGGTATCTATTTTTCCCTCTAGAAATCAATGGAAGGGAAATGGAAAACAATAAATATCATAAAAGCATAGTGATAAGAAAAATTCAATTTATACTTGACTTTTATCACAATGCCACCAATGTGATAATGTGGCTGCTGGTCTGGGAATGACAAGGGAAACCCCATACGAACTGGTAAAACAGACCTGGAATATGAATGGCAAAGAGCCATTAGAAAGACTTGGTGAGCAAGCCACCGTGAGAAAGGGAATATCGAATGGAAATTGCCCGGAGAGAATGGAGTTAGGAGGGCAGAACACATTCGTCTGGAGGTCTGCCGCGGGGATTAAAAGAACAGGGTAGTAAGTGGGATAAATGAGTGAGGAGCGCGGGGGCGACGATACCTGTGCAGCGGGAAGGAGTCGGGGCGAGCGGCGTTCCTATTGCAAACGGAATAAAAACTGACGATATGAAATATGGCGGAGGATGGGAGGATGGCGGAGTGGGGGAGAGGGGTGTTTCGCGGAGGGAGAGGGGTTGGAAAGGGGAGGAGGGGTTGACGCGGGCGCTCAACAGGTCGACCACATGTGCGTCCACGCAGGGACCCCGTAGTCCATGTAGCGAGAGAAGGAAGTCGGAAGATACATTGCTCCTCGAGAGGTAATAAATATCGCTTTAAAATGTAATTTCCTCCGGTGCCGCAAAAAGAGCGGGGGTCGGACAGTACGGGGGTAGGTGGGTGGGGGGGGGGGTAAATCGGCGAGGGATGGTGCGAGTGGGTGGTGGAGACATTCGGCGGAGGGGGTGGCCAGGAGGGAGCGTGGGCGGGGGCTGTCGGCGTTCGGAGAGGGGTGGACGGTGGAGAAGCTCCCGAGGGGGGCGGGGAGGAGGACCCCTCGTGTTCAACGCTTCGGAACACGGTGGCTTCCAAACGATTTCTGCCCGATTCGACCGACCGACCCCGCTCCCGGGGTCGGCGAGGCAGTGGTTCCCCGCTCGTCCCGATTTCCGTCCTCTTTGATGGTCAGCTTATGATTATTGCACGGTAAGATCGCGATCATTTCATAATTGACCGGATGGGCCGAAGATGACAAAGAGACCGGTCATTCAAGAACGTTCACGGCTGGAAGGATGGACGGCGTCGTGATACACACGCTAAAACCATGCTCGTTGGATTTGAGGGATCCTTGGGTTAGCGTGGGGATAATCTTTGACATGCGGTAGGATGGCTGGTTGAGCAGATATGATGGATAACCTGGATTTAATGACCGTATTTGCAGTTTGCATGCATACAAATCTACATTCGCTCTGAATTGAATCTCTCAATCTACTCGAAGGAAATGGCGTTTTCCTGAATAAGAAATTGTTTTTACTAATTTATAAACAATCCTCCTATTATACTGCCACATTTTTACTTCGACACGATATCCATCTACTTAATACCCCGCAAGCTGCCGCAAGGGCGTGTGGCGGGGGTGTAAATATGGGAATTCATTCAATCGAATCTGAATATTTGATCTGGTAAGATGATTGTTTATTTTGTTATTAATTTTACTGGGATGGAAAATTAGATGCGACTATTAAGAAGTAACCAAGTCCTCACTGCAGGCACTATTTGCTGCCTAATATAGCACTGTATAATATAATATAATATATTATTATGCATGCAAATATTATATATATTTTATATCACTGACTTTATTTTTTGGGTTTTTTGTCCAACGTTATACTATTTTTCTAGTTCGAAGTCTCACGGCTGTTGAGACCAAGTAATTGTAGCCCTAGATACAACCCTAGTATTTCATAAGGGCGTACACACATTACTCAGTACTTGGTGGTCTCGATTGCGACAGCTGCTATTACTCTTTAAAGTATACCCAAGGAAAAATTTAAGCTTCTAACACAGAATTCCTTATTGGAAAACTGTGACAAGTTGACAAACCATATTTCTTTTATGATTGCAGGAATCGAATCCAAGAAACCCAGAGGAACACTTCGTCTTCCATCTCATTTTTGCATTTTCCAGCATTGCCATAGAGAAACTTAATTAGCTCCACATTACGTTCATAAAAATACTGAGTTTTCCTTCCGCAATCTCTCCCACATTGTCCCTCTACCTCCATTCTCCGTGGGTCCGGCGACGTTCTCAATTCTCGACCGTGCCACGCATTGCCTCCCCAACCCCTCCCCGTCCTCCCTTCTCCCGAGTCGGCGAAACCATTCCTCAACACCCCCAACCGTCCCATCTACCCCCGACCGTCCCATCTACCCCCCCCCGCCCTTCCCCGTCCCCCTCATCCACGGCCACCGATATCAATCACACACGACCACGAATCGACCGCAATTCCTCCGATGATGTCCCCCCCAACCCCGCTTTCCCTCCTCCTCCCTCCCGAACGTCGACGTTTGAGAAACGGCGCTTTCCGATTCGCCTTTCGGGACACCCACCCCTCCCCCTCTCCCATATATGCGACCCCTGCGCCACCCATTCCCTCGCCCCCGCACTCCCACCTCCAATTCTCCCCCATCCTCCCTGTTAATCGGCCTGTTAACGCCATCGTCCGTACGGGAAGTACGGGAGAGGGGAGTGAGGGGTGTGTTAAGGGATAGTTTTGGGGAGGGAGGGGGATATGGGAGGTGGACGGGAGGGAAAGAATCGAAATTGGATTTAACGACTTGTGTGTGTGTGTGTGTTCCATCGGAGTAGTTGGGGAGGGAGGGAGAAATGTGCTGGGGGTTGTGGGGTCGTCGGCGTAGGGGGTTGGTGGGATATACCGCGTCGGGAGTTGAGTAGTGGGGGGGGTTTAGGTGTTGAGTTGGTGTTGGCTGGAGGGAGGAGTTTTATTTATCAGAGGCCGATTGAGGCGCCCCTTTGGGAACGCGTGAGAAACAGCGATAATGCTCGATGGTGGAGTGTGTTGTGACACGGTTGCTCGCCGGCGTATTTTATTTCGACGGCTCCGATCGATGTTCCTAGGGTGGTATGAAAATAAATTAAAAAGGAAATGAAAAAAAAGAATACATTTTTAAAAGGAAATGACGAAAAAAATAGGAGCGTTGAAAGGGGACATTGGGGGGGAGGGGGGAGGAAAAAAATCGAGTGGGGATTGGAGAAGAGGAGAGGGTCGGGGCGGGGAGGCGATGGGAACCTTCGCGCGGTCCCGGGGCGATGTTGACGACCTCGCGAGCTGCATTCATTTTCGATTTTACCGCGAAAAAATGAGCGACCTCCGGCGTTAAATGGGATTTTAAAAATAAAAAAATAATAATAATAAGAATTCCGTATGACCGCGGAACGGCTCAATTAATGGAATCTGAAAAAAATTGGGCCGCCATTTAAATGTTTGTTTTAATTTACTGTTAACGAGACGCGGGCAGATGAAAAAAATAGGGAGACCCAAGCGCTCGGGGGAAACCAGTGCTAATAAACAAAGGCATGTACCAGTAAACAAGTGGGACTTTTAATAGGTGGTCAGAGTTGAATAGACGTGTTTTTATTCATGGTAAACGTTTTCCGATCAATAAGCACAGCCATGGTGAGAGCCATAACCAACTTTTGAGTGGATGAAATGCACTGAAGTATAATCGGATGCCGCATCAATATTAATAGCAAATATGTTTTCGCAACCTATCGTATTCAAAATTATTGTTGTCTCATTTAGATTTGTTTCACAAAAATATGTCCACATAAAGTACATTAATAAGCAAGAGAAAATTAAACCAACCACTAATGGTGCGCCTTAAATATTCACAAATATTTTCTGCAATTACAATGCAAACAACACACGAGTGAAGCATAGAAGGTTTCAACCTTTTCTCGGGAAACGCGCGATTAATTCACTTAGCCATAAATTTGAGCCTTCAACAACGGCGTGCGGTGCTGAGAAATCCATTTATATGTCTCGAATCACAAGCGAACGTGAAGAGCGGCTATAAATTAGGGATTGGCAAAATCGTATGCATCAACCAAAGAGAGCGAATATATTTCCCCTTTGCCAACTCTCGCTAATTAGATTGAGAAACGGGATAGAGCGTTCGCAATGCTTCCATATTGACCATAATGACAGGTGAAGAATGCGCAGGGACGATGGAACATGTCTATTTACAGCCAGTGTTTACCTATTTGGTTCGTGTTCCTCAGCTGTACGGGAGTAGTAGCCGTGGGTGCGGCGGCCTCATACCTCCTCGCTAGCTCGCCGAGTGCATCTTGCAGATCACGGGCGGCGGTGGGCGCCACACTACTCCGGGGGTTTTTTATCGGGGTGACGGTGACGGAGGCTGACGGGAGACCTCAAAATGGGACCCATTTGTGGTTCGTCGACGACACGACCGACCATGCCACCTCCTCCGACGCCCTCCTCCGACACACTCTCCATCTCCACACACACTCTGCTACCCCCAAGGGTCTCACAACCCTCCTCCCCCTCTTGGCCTCCTCGCCACTTCACACACGCCTCCTCCGAATTAGACAATCCATTAGCGCCCCCGCTGCCAGCCAAAGGCACGCCGACGCTCACCTTCCCAGCGACGCCGTTTGTCATTCCACAATCTTAATCCCTCACTCCTCACGCACGGGTCGCTAGCTCGCTCCATTCCGTCCGTATATTCCTCCCGAGCCACTGTCCCTCTTCCTCTCTCATCGTTCCACACACGTCCCGACACACAATCTCTCTTCCCTCCTCTCGCAATTTTCAGTCACACCCTCACGCCGATCTCTTCCGGAATCGTCCGGCCTCCCCGCGAACCGAGTGCTCGCCTCGGTCTACCCCGTCTTCGCTCCGCAGGACTTCATTGTGTTGAGGAGTTACGATAATGCCTGCTACAGCTCATTCACGCTCTATCTATCCTTTTCCCTACCTCTTCGCCCGTCAAATGGGTTAATACTCACGGAAGGAACTGCGCCAGCGAGGTCTTTAGATCAGAATTATTGTCGGTATTGTGACAGAGTAGTCCAATGCTTCTCTTCCAAATGGAGCATTCGAAAAAAATACAGATTCAGGAGAAATGTACGTGCGCGGTCGTCACTGAATTGTGATGCACCCTAAGTAGTTCCCACGATTGATTTTCTCAGTCATTTTCAAAAGAGTAATTGTATAATTCACATTCTCGTTCACGTTAAATAGGTTAACTGTTACACCTCCTCATTCAATTAGGAGGTGTCACACCACCTATTTCAATGTTTAACTTATCTTTCATCTTTATATTCTTTGTTCTGCTTGCACTGCTTCTCATCCCATACCTATAACAAAATGCTTATAATGCTTTCAGCAATGATTTGCACCCGTTCTCTGACTGGCTAAATGAAGCTTGGTCATCCGCACATCTAGCTGATTTTATTATGTATTCTCCGCCTACTTTCATTCCTATCTCCAAATCTTCCCATAGTTTTTTTTTACCATTCCCTCCATATACACGTTAAATAAGTACGGGTGGTAACGGACATCCCTCCCCATTCGATCCTGAGCAGTATGAGTCAAATACAGGTTGCTGATAAGTCGCCTATCCCTATCCTATATTCTGTGATGCATTTTGGCCTCATTACTGCTATGGCATCACGCATGTCCGTTCCCTTCCCATATACAAACAGATCTTACCCTAATTAATCATTCGCCTCCTCTCCATCTCTTACTGTTGGATACCAAGTGCCACCTTTGCAGCGTGCAAAATCACACTTGCTGTTCCTTAGTCCTCACAAACTGTTGCATTTCCCTTTTCCTAGATGGAAACTGAGATAGATCTGACGAACTTTTTCGGTCAAAAGCCTCTCTCATAAATACCTAGTAGAATTATAGCCTATTAAACTCTTCCACCCATGTTTCCCTAAACCCATTAGTAGTTCTGCGAGGATGTTATCCATTCATATGACCTATTTCAATTCCCTTAATGCCCTTTTTATTTCGCAAAAAAGTAGGCCTGGACCTATCCCATTCTCTCTACGTCAAATCCTCTTTCCATGCCAAAAATAACTGGCCTAATATCTACAAGGGTGGTCTGAAAAGTTTCCGACTTAACAAGGACACAAGACGTTTTTATAAATCAAACCACTTTACTTTTCCACATTACCTTTTTAATTTTCACGACCCAGGTTTCGTTATAGCATAACATCATCAGGTATGCATAACATATGCTAAAACGAAACCTGGGTCGTGAAAATTAAAAAGTTTATGTGGAAAAGTAAAGTGGTTTGATTTATAAAAACGTCAGTTTGAAGATTTTCCACCAAGTTACGCCAGAAACTGTTTTATTTTAGGGCACAAGGCATTTTTTCTGCAATTTTCTGAGTCGGAAACTTTTCTGACCACCCACGTATACCATTTCCAAGTAGATCATTTAGTACATACTCTTTCTATTTCACTCAAATATTTCCTAGCTCAATTAATAATTTTCCGGATTTGCCTTTAACGATTTGGACATATTTTACCATCTTACTTTCTGATAGTGTTTTCATCTTTCTGTACAGCGAACCCATTTCACCCTTCCTTTGTTGGCTCTACATATCATCGCATTACATCTTCCATGATTATTTTTTAGTTTCCCGCTTCCCGTTTCCCTTATTCATACCTTCGTATTTTATTTTACCTAATTGTGTTGTGTGTGTACATTCTTCTATTCCCTTATCACATGTGTCTCCCTAATCATCTCGTCGGTAATCCATGGCTTCCTTGTCCTTTTCATATAGTCTCTGATATTGCTTTTGATTCTATAGTTTTGTTTGAGGTTTTCGTTATCCTTTTTCTATGCATCCATCTTTCTTCAAGTGTGCCCATCTCTCTTTTCCTCTCTCATAAATTTTTCCCATGCCCCAGGTACTCCTTTCTTTTCGTCCTTGTTAATGTGCCTACGTTCCATTTCCTCATCCGTCTTCCCTGTTTTATCCTCTTGAATCTGATGTTACACTTTATTAGTACTAAATTATTTTCTGAATCCGAATCCGCTCCCGGAAAACCGTGCCAATTAATCACCCTGTACCTAAATCTGCGCCTAACTGTTATATAGTCTTACTGATATCTTTCTGAATTCGCGGACATTTTCCATGCATTCCTACTTCTATAGCGGTGTTTAGACCAAGTGTACGTTATGATTAAACCATGCCTCCTGCAGAGCTTCACTGCTTTCTCCTCTGGGCAATACATTACTCCCATCTCTACCTTCGTCCACCGTTGGGTTCCATACCCTCATCACCATCAAGTATTTATTTTCAGTGAGATTCGCAATAATTTCCTCTAATTGATTGGAAATCCTATTAATATCTTTCTCTCATGACTACAAGTTGGCAGGTGGACCCGAAAAAGGACTAAGTTCTTTGGCACATTTAATAGTAGTAGAAGTAAAAGCGGAAAAAATTGTGTTTGAATTAAAACAATATTTTACCATTTCTTGCCTTTGTGATCAATCAGAGGTTATTATAAACTAAATGAGAAACCTTTTATGCTCTTGACATCTCTGAGGATGATGCAAAACCTAATTCAACGCAAAGCCACAATTCGATAAATCATTGAAATGGTTAAAACGAAATTTGAGAACATACGTAATCAGAGCAACATTTTTAATAATTTTTGATCATACGAAAATTATCACGAGCTTCGCATTAAGACGTTAGGGGCAACACCAACCATTCCTCAGTTGGTGATGACCCTAAAAAATATTACGCATACATTCAAACAAAATTCTGCTGAATATATTATTAATTATTATACTATAGCTATTTCCAACGCATGGGTAGTTTTAGTACAATAAGTGACAACTAATTTAAAATGGAAAAAGATATCGAACCATCGACTGCCATAATACCGTTTTTACCGCAACGCTTTCATTATCCCATTCCAAACGCGGCGGCGTTGTGGTGTCCTCTCGATCCCTTTGAAGCCCTTTGAATGACCAACCAACCGCCCATCTGTTTTGTCGGCTTCCCATCCCCTCACCCCCGCCTCGACTCCCGCGAAATATTTATCCCCTCGCCACATCCCCCCCTCCCCTCCCGCCCTTTAATATTATCAGCATTACTCGGCTCATCCGACGTCCCTCCACCCTCTGCTCCACCGAGCGGGGGAGATGGTGACTCGTTGGTCTTTATTTCATTCCTGGAGGGGGATCGTCCGTCTTTATCTGTCTTCCTACCATTACCGCAGCCGTATTTACTCCCGTAATTGCCTCACTTTTTCGCACGATTTATTTACAGCAAAACATGGGTACCGCGGGGCTCGGTTTTCCCGAGGAATGGGACAATCGTTTATCCCACAGGATGAAATCAGGCGATAAAACAACCGGAAAACTTTGCTGTTTTCCCACTCTGATATTTCTAGGAGGATGCATCGCGGGCGTCCATCTTTTCATTTTACTTCAACTGGGAACGTGAAACTCTCGTGAGTTATTCGAATTTACGTTTTGTTGCTTCGGGATTGCGCTGTTAATTTTGTTTTCATTTCAACGGAGTACCAAGTATTTAATTTCTCTTATCGCACAAAGAGAGAGTTAAAAGTATGCTACGGAAGCGATTACCGAATGCACATGTGTAGACGGTATAAGATCGCGGAGGATATTAGATCATGGAGGTGATCATCATTAGTAGGCTATCGGGTACAGATATTTTCAAGTCGGTTTCTGGAAACTATAACACATACTTCTACATTTTGGAAGCTCACAAGTGCATTACACCACCTCCTTTTACAGCTGTTGGCAGCCTATCTAAACCTCTCAAAACCCCTATTTATATATTTTGTCTCATTCCAATCTACTTGCGTCATTGATTGCCTTGTCCAACATAAACCAGCTCATTACACGCATCATCCTACAAACCAAAATGTGATAAGCTTTCAATTTTAGTTCATCATCTTTTCTCAAAGACCATGTTTTTGAACATTTCCAAGCCGCTTTCCATATTTAATTACTCATCTTCATGAGTTTATTTAGCGTTTTGGCTACCAGTCTCTTCGTATTTGTGTAAATTTCATTCATTGAAGTAATTCCGATCAAAGGAATGGTACCAATGAAATACTATAATTGTTCCACCTTTTCTAATGCAGGCACTGGTACTCTTTCAGTTTTAGTTAACTTACGTCTGGTGGGAAACGAGGAAACTAGACTATCTATAATGTTCTCTTGCACATTTGTCATGATTTAACCCAAACACTCTAACAACTGAGTAACAGTGATAATGATAAATCCAGAAGGAAATAATATTCAGCTTGAATTGTTTTCTTAACCACAGCGCGTTACCTTCATAATTAAACCATGGCTGTCTTGGCACGCAGTAAAATATTAATGTATCATCGGTGTTTTTCCCCTTGAAAGTTATCTTTCCTCATCCAAACTTAAGATTAATATATTTTGATTATTTTCTTGCTAAATTTCCTACACTATCTCTGCATTTTATTTCCTGTTTCTGGTGGTACTCGCGCCGAAAGTATTAATTCCGGAGTTATTTTAGTTTTCACATTTCCTCAATGTCCATTATTTTTAACTCCACTGATTCTCCCGACTTAAGCCGCACAGGTTACTCCTTCCCACTTAAGAAATTAAGAAAGATATGGACGAAAAAGTCACAACCACAATCGTTTCTTGGAGAATCGCAAAAAAAATACGATTCTACTAATTAAACAAGCAGGTGGTCACAAGAAAAAGCGTGCAGTCACGCAACCCGATGCCAATTTGAACGCAATACGGTGGTCGTGTTACAGGGCTTAATCACTTTACTCTTTTTTTTTCACGAGGAGATGTGAAGAAGGTCCATTGACCCATTTATGATATACCCACTACAACAATGATGATATTATACCCGTAATAATTACAGGTTTGGGACCAAAAAAGGATTAATCACCATGGATAAGGAATACGATACGAAAAAGATAGTATCAAGGCCACAATCAGGGCCTTGGCGATAGGCGGTATGGTGGCTTGACGGAACTCAGAGGTAACTCTGGACAGGGGCGCCAAATTCTAACGAAAATGCATAAATTAATAGGACGTTATATCTTATCGGCCCAAAAGATAAACTGTTCGAGGAAGAAGTAATCACTAATGAAAAAGCAAACATGGATATCACTTAATACATTTTTGACGTTCATGCACCAAATACTAAAAAGCATGGCTAATAAACAAAAGATGTTATTTTGGATATTCTTTTGTTCGCTAGTCAGACTAACGAAAATACGTATAACCACACACAGCAATTAAAACGGCACTTTCTTATGATTTAATGGTGTCCTGTTCATATTTTCGCTTGTTAAATAAAAACAGATTTAAACACAAAGTAAACTTAAGATTAGCATTTCATTTATGAGCATTAATGTTCATTCATCGATGAATTCAAAATACTAATGACGAACCATTTTGGTAGTTTGCACCGGGTTTATATACCGTGCATGTACCAGGCATACTCCCCTGTACGGTTTCAAAGTTTTGTTAGAATTTGGAGAGAACAATTCAAAACGACTAAATGAAGTTTTCTTTTATTTATACATTTAAAAAAACGGTAGCACCCGCCGGAATCTAATTGCAGCCGCAAGAGAATCGTAATATTAGACCAGAAAAAAATCAACGTTTCATTTAACACCCAACAACAGCACCCCGTTAAATCGGCATGACAAATAATTCTAACGCGAAATGCAGTTGGGCGCATAAATTATCTCGAGACGCAGAGAAAATCGGAAAATTTTGCACCGTACCAAACCTGGGATTTGACTCGCACGCGAAGGGAACACAAACGTGCATACGAGGGAAGGAAGGTTGGATGGGCATAGGGCAGAAGAGTGCTAGTGGGAGGGAGGGGGAGGATGCGCTCAGGGGGGGACCCCATCGGGAGTCGACGGGGTGTTTAAGAGGCGGACGGCGGTGGTTGAGTGCGGCAGTGTGGTCAAGGCCCAGCGGGAGACATCACGAGCGTCAACGACCCCTGAAGTAGCCAGGGGGAGGGTTGGGTTGTGAGAGGGGTGTCGCAGGGGTACCCAATGGAGGGAAGAAAGAAATGATAGCGAGGAACCATGGGGGGGAGGGGAGAGGAAGCTGTTGTGGAGATAGAGAAGTGGGGGAGGTTGGGCGAAGTGGGGCCGCTGTTAGATAGGACGGCAAGAGAGGGCAGTTTAGTGGCAGGAGGGTGGAAAAGGGAGGTCAGGGGGTGGGATGGTCGCCCTGGCGTCGCAAAGTGGGTGAAGGACGGTCTTCCCTTGTGGACGGGGCGGGGGGTGAGAGAGGTCGCGAGGGAGGAGGGAGGGAGAGGCTCGTGGGCCTCCACGGCTGCGTTGGTCGGCACGGCGGAGAGGGGGTTCAATGCTGCAGCGAGGAGGGGCGCGCTACTTCCGCCCCGTGGAGGTGACCCGCGGCGCGGGAGGGAAATAAGGAGTCGCCGCGGGGAATAAATGGATCCTCTTCATCTTCTTGTCTCACCGCTCCATTGCTCGCGCCCAATCATGTCCCTTTCCCCAGGTGATAGCGGATCGGCAACCTACGGTAAGCGCGTTCAATTTGGTGAGAGGGGAAACATTGATGGGGACGATAATTGCGGGGGGAAAGGGAATGAGCACCCGAGAGTTAAGCGTCGAAAGTCCTGGTGCGCGCCTGGCGATCAGCTGCATTGGCATCAACCTGTTTTCGGTTCACCCACACGACTTTCCTTAGGTAGATACCTTCCTTCATAGGACCTTCATAGGACCTTCCGTCCTTCATAGGACCTTTATATTTTCTTAAACTTTATAATAATTAGTGAGTGTCCTTTCCTAAGCAGGCTATTTAACTCTTGGATAGGGGTAGTATAGATAGTATTGTCCGACCTTGCGTTAAAGAACCGATATCCAAATCCTACTCGGTTACTTCCCGAGTGAGCTAAACATATGAACAGAACAATTTTATTATTGATGGGTGAAAAATGGCAGGGCCACCTATATTGTGAATGTCAATTGCGCTAACGAAAAGTAAAATTCTGCCAAGTTGGATCATTCCATCCTTTATTCCTATGGGTCGGACTGACTACGTCATGTTTAGTGTGACATGGAATCCAAAAATATTTTCTCCAAGCCAAGATGCGTCGAACGGCTAACCAAGGCATTCTGCCAAGCGAGCGCTACAGATAAAATACTTAATAACAGGCTGGAAAAGGAAATACTTGCGATAATCATTGGCGTTGATGAATCATTTGTGAAACGTATATGGGAGTAGAATATTTTGTAAACCCATTAGAGTAATTATCTCACCATTAGGTAAATTACTATTGCATAATCATCAAGCTCGAACACGCAGCGATAACACAAAAGTCACTGACACAGAAGAAGAGCTTTAAGTAAAACTATCGATAAAATACGCTTCGCAAAAACCCGTCATTGAGAACTCAACTAAAATATTCCGTCTAATTACAGTGTTCGAAATTCAACAATTACTCAAACAACTCTTGACATGACAAAAGCACTTTGATATTCACATTGAAATAAAAAAATAAAGGGTCATTAAACCTTGCACGCATACTAGAGGTGTTGGGTCGCAAGAGGTGGTGGGGGAGGGGACAAAAAAATCTCGCCAATATTTCCCTGCGGAACTACAGAAGGACAGACGGCAAAGAATTCTCCGGTGCGAGTTTGTGGTCTGAGAACGGTAAAATATTATAATTACACATGCATAATAGTTTGACCTTTAAAAAACTTGAGATATCTCCAGGGTGAACATTAAAAAAGATGCTAGGATGCGCATATAAGGGCAGGGGGAGCGGTCAAAGCGTTGCGCTGGGTTTCGTGAGGAGGGGGTGGGGAAAGGGATGAGAGGGGTAATGAGAACCAAGAGGGTGAGGGGATCAGGGTTGAATGGGTGGGGGTGACAGAGCACGAAGACTGGGCGGGGGATGGCACATGCAAGGATATTAAGTGGGGAAGAGAAAGCCGGGATCGATGGTGAGTGGGCGAATTTAAGACCATCAGCGCTCCTCGGGCGAAGTACTCGAGCTCCATCAGAGGTAATGAGAGGAGAAAATGACTGTTATTTAGAATTTTCCTATTTGTGCGTTTACGGACCTCCTTTTATTTCTCATTCCCCCACGTGCATATTTATGGGGTTTAATAGCTCTTTTTTCTGACGCATGCATACGTACAACGTAAAATGTTATACGAACGGGTGATCATTTGGCGTATAGGCGATAATGAGACGTTCTGAATTTGGAATGGATTCAAAAACATTTTTCTGCAAAAGATCATTATCTCCCAACCATAAGGAAGTGATTCTGAGGGAATTCAAATCGTAAACTAAGATGATCATGAACATGACATGTTTTTACCTGCAATCTAATTCAATTCTAAGATTCACATTTTCATATATATTTTATTAATTAAGGAAAAACGATGATATTTCCTTTAACTCAGTGCCAACAAAACGAAATATCGCGAAAAGATACGTAAAAAAATCCCTACTGAGCCCATAAGAGTTTTGCGGATAATAATGCTCACAGATCTTCACGGAGGGGATGAAAGAATAGGGGAGGGTGAAAACATACAATTCGTCCCTTTGAAATATACTAACGATGCCGCTCGAGCATTCGAAATGGTTCGGGTTTTCCATTTCTACACAGCGCCTTTGGATTCCCCACAAAGGAATTAATGTACGTCTCATTGAATGAGAACCTTTACCTCGGAAGGGTAGGTGCTGACCTGGGCAATGATTAATGACAGGGCGGTCTTCTATAACGGCTCTTCGTTTCAAATGTCAGCTGTAAATCTGGTATCGCGCATCGAACCTTTATTCCGTCGTATTCGCCTTGAATTCTGAAGTCAGATGACTTTATTACTAGCGCGTGACTTTACCGGATGCCTCCCTAATTTTTATTTCAAATCCTGGCATTGGTTTGAAGTCGTTTTATATGTTTTTAAGGAAGTTGTACGAGGAGTCAGGAGTGATTGGTGATCACGTATCGTTGGCTGGCCTTAAGGATTCAATCTTTACGCGAAAATTTTGTTTATCTAGTCTTTCTGCCATTCCTATTTTTACTACCTATTTCGAGCAATGAAGTCATGCCATGCTCAGCCGTTGAATAGATCAGGGATGCCTGTGGATTATGTTTATTGTCATAATTTTAAACGGTACGTGAAATTCAAACATTCACGAAATAAAACCATCGGGAAAAGGCTAAACTTAACGGAAACATGAAAGAGCGAACAGGCTGAGCACATTCAATTTTTTAAGTGAATATCCGTACCTGACACTACTTGATTTCAATCTCCTTTCAAAATCTAATCCCTTCGTTTCACAAAATTGAATAACTAACGCTGTAAACACAGCTCTCCTTTAGCCTTAATATTATATTACACCTGACGACAGGCTCCTTTAGGCTTAATATTATATTATACCTGACGACAGGCTCCTTTAGGCTTAATATTATATTATACCTGACGACTGAATAAATAGATACATTTTCTCGCATGCTTCACAACCAATAATTTCAGTAAACCTGTGTAATTTATTCTTTTCACAACTTAAATACGTACACTTTATTTATAAAAACTAAAAAAATTAAAAATTGAACAATTAGGCGACGGCATAGATTCCAGCCCAGTCATCATTTGACAAAGAGCTCTCAAACGTGCGTTTTTCACGGGGGTGGGGCCAGACGGGTGGACGGCACGAAGAAGTTGATATCTCGACCTAGACGACTACCCCGTGCCTTTTTAGCACACTGTCGGAAGGACGCAGAAAGAAATTAATAAGGAAGAGAGGAAGAAGACGTTGGAGAGCATTGCTCGAGAGAGAGGAAGAGAAGCAGGAGAGAGATAGAGAGAGAATGGTACGAGTGAAAGAGAGACGGGCAGAGATGGGGTTGGGAGGGGAAATGGAGTGAGGGGGGTGTGGGACGGAGATGGGAGAAAGGGTGGTTGTGTGGGGGCCGAGGGACGGGGGCAGAGGGCTCGTAATTGGGGGCAAACGGTGGGTAGCAAGCAGTTGGCTTCAATTGAGCGGAGAGGAGAGGGTGGGAGATTGTGGCGTACGGAGAGGGGGTGAGGGAAGGCGAGGGGGGTCCGGGGTGAAGGAGGAGCGGAATGGACAGGCAGAGGGAGGCGGGGAGGGACTGGAGCGGTAGAAAGGGGCATATCGTAGTAAATGGTGTGAGGACAGGGATGGGAGGATAGGACAGGGAGGGAGAGGGAATGTAGGGGAGAGCGGGCTGGCGGTCGTCCCATGAGCGCCCTTCGGTCAATCTCTCTCGCTCTCACCCCCACCACTTCCCAAAGGACCACACGAGTCAGCTGAGCTCCCTCCTCTTTCGCTTCTCTTTTTATTCTTTCGAGTGCCTATTTTATACTTCGGGCATCCCTTCTCAGGGATTCGGGAGCACAGGGGGCGCATTCAGAGTGACGATTTTAGGGAGCAAGGGACGTTATCACACGAAAGGGATGCAAGGAAGAAACGTTTGTGCCGGAAAATTCGAAATCTTTAATCCTCATTTGTGATGAAGACAAGTGAAAAGGAGAAAAATGTTCACTAAAACAAACCCCAGCATTTCTCTCAATCAATCTAACTGATCTCGCCCAACGCACCGTGTGCATTTTAAAAATTCCGTCTGGAGAAGTTATTTGGTCGGGTGGGCTGTTTCACTCCTGCATATAGTATAGGCTTGTGACAGCTGCGGAGCACGGTACATCTACAGTATCTGGCTGACGGAATTAAAAAGCGATGGAAATGTCCTTGGTAGAATAATAAGAGTGTAATAAAATATGTCGATTGAACAGAAGGGTTGATTAAACTCCCATCCTCCTGCTCTTTTCATCAGCGTTAACCTAATTATGAAAATGCTTTGTCAAAAAGTAAATATTATTTTTTCAGTAAATTCAGAAAAATGGATATATCAAAAACCCAACGTTTACGTAATGTCTGGCAGGGCAATTCGTATATAATATCCTACAGTTTAAATGACACAGTTTCAGGCCCAACATGGTGGAAATCTTTCATGATGAAAAAAGATACTTTGATTTTTCACATAGACTTTTTTATTACGACCTGGGGTTTCGTTAACTACCGCGTAAAATCTTCAGGACCTGAAGATGCTACGCTGTAACAAAACCTAGGTCGTAATAAAAAACTTCCATGTGGAAAAGCAAAGTGTCTTTTTCATTATCCTACAGATGCCTTGTAATTTTGAAATAATGATTAATACAACCGTGTATAAATTAAGGTGTCCAAAATATATTTGCACAGTACACTTGTACACTACTTGCGATTTCACAACAAAATTTCACATTTTATTTCACTAATGATAACGATCTGGATACTCAGAATATATTTTGTATCGCCATGACTGGTTCAACTATACCTCAAGGAAAACTGCCGAGCTTGAATAACTACAAGAAGATAAACAAAGTAAACAAAGAGTGTTTTTCATGGCATGGATAATTACCAACACTTGGGATGACCTCAAAATTTACCACATTCTCATGAAAATACAGCATCTAAGTTGACTATATTGAACTGCAAATCTCAATTGCTTTTTAATCGAGCGATAATTTTGCGATAACAAAAACGGCGAAATTCAAACAGCTACGGAACCAACGTCACAGAGAAAGCGAAAAACTATGAATGAGCTTCGACCGCTGATAGAATTCCGTGAGAAGAGCGCTCGAGACTTGAGCCGTCCCCGGTCACAAGAAAGAAACGGAATGCCGGAAACGACAAATGGGCCAAACACCCACTCGTCGTCCCATGAGCTAATCCCGCGGAGACAACACGGTCGGCAAGGGGAGGCGGAGGAGAGGGTGGTTCTATGAGAAGGGAAAGGGCACTTCTTAAGGGACAACAAATGAGTCCCTCTTACTCTTCCTCCTACGCCCACCACCCGCCCTTCCCGCCCAGCTCGCGACCATTAAGGACTTGCTCACCGTGTGAACTTTCTCACCTCTGCACCGAGGGAGGGATCAATTGTTACACTCTCTCTCACACACACACACACAAACACAAACTACGGGTCCCGTTTAAAAGGTGGGCATCATTTAGCCACCATGGAAGTGCTTCTCCCGCCCCTTCCCCCATCCGAAGGATTTGGGCTGACGACGCCGTAAAACCTATAGTGAGAGTTCCTCTGTGCCGGGAGCGAAAGAAAACGGGGAGAATAAAGGTGCCCCTGAGATTGGACGCAAAATATATTAGCCAAAAAAACGGGAGATGGGGTGTGCCAATACGAGGATTATCCCCGGCAAAGCCAATGCCATCACCATTGTATCCGTGGACAGGAAGCAATAAGGAGTCAGGAGCGAAAGGATATAGTATACACACACACACATGCATGTATATGTATATAGGTATATGTATAAAACAGGAAGGCAGCGCGAGTTCTCTCCCGAGAGCCTAGGAGCCCTTCGGATGGCGGAGCGGAAAGGGAGATTGCCGAGAAGTGGTCAAGGGGAGGGAGGGAGAGATAGGGAACGAGAGAGACGGCGTGACCTCTGGAGGTCAGACGGGAAACGTGTCCTTATAACGATGTCAGCCTGGGGAGGGAGAAGAAGAGCTAGAGTGAGACAGAGTATAGCCGTGCGAGGGGACGATTTCCGAAAACTTTTATTCACAACCGGAGGAGTTTCGATTAAGACACGTTTTCGGAGTTAGTGAGAGGGAAAGGAAGTGAGGATGGAGAAGAAGCATGTGCGAGCGAGTGAACGAACGAGCGTTTCATGGATATAAATATATATATTATTATTAGGTAATCTACCGTTTAAGGTAGGTTTTTGGATGGACACAACTATCAAATAAACATTTTGTGACTCCCCACCTATCAAACTAATCTATATCAGGTCCCTCTTCATCTCGGTGTACTTCTTTCCTCCCTTCATCCCATCCAACATCCCTATCCTGTTCCTACCCTTACCTCGCTTGCCCAACATTCTCCCCTCTATTACCCTCTTCAACATTCCACTACCGCTCAATACGCCTTTCATCCATTTTTCCTGCCTACATACGATTTCTCTCAACAAACCCCTCTCCTCACCCACCATCTCTAGTACTTCCTCATTTGTTTTCCTTTCGGTCCATTTCACCTTCTCCATTCTTCGCCACACCCACATTTCAAAAGCCTCCAATCTACGTCTATCCTCCTGCTTCAGTGACCACGTTTCCGCGCCGTACATAGCTACGCTCCATATCAGAGTTTTTACGAGTCTTGTCTTAACATCCCTACTCAACGTCCCCGTCATCAACTCCCTCCTCCTTGAGAAAGCCTCCTTGCCTAGCGCAATTCTTCTCTTTACGTCCCTACCACTAAATATATATATATATATATATATATATATATATATATATATATATATATATATTATTTATATGCATTCATATCATTATCTATATATATGAACACTGATTAAGACATTAAACACAGAAACACCAAGAAAGGACACTCAAAAACGTCAAAACTACATATGTGATTGTCCTTTTTTTATGTATCTGAGTTTAAATGCCTAAATCAATGTTTTTATACATTTGCGCGTCGCCGAAGAGCGTTCTGTTTCGAAACAGCAACAAACAATATAAGAAGACTCACACTTCTTCTGTCTTAATAATTTCGACGGAATTTAGCTCCGTCTACCTAAGAAGAAACAGTAGTGTTATTTCAGAGACACGCACAATAAATACGTATATACCATAGTGGTGCGACCTCACGGATCCTCTCCTCAGTCGTATGCGTCTTTTCCAACATTCCGTATTTTATCACGCGGATGAGGTGACGGCGTCGGTCGTGGGGGCTCACGGTTTATCGGGCGCGAGGTATCCCGGTCGTGTGGCCCTAAATCACCTCGGGCAGCCGCCGACGGGGACCAGAATAGAGATCACCGCCCCGAAGGAGAAAGAGAGAGGGAGGAAAGGAAGTGTGTGTGTGCGTCAGTCAAGTATCTTCGAATCGATCGGGCGGGGAAATAAAAATTAAAACTAGTTTTCCACCGAAACGTCCGGTGGGATTATTTACTCAAACGAAGGCACGAAATAATTTCCGTCCGATCAATTAATTTCACGACCACGGAGAGTACGTCCGCCGTGCGTGATGTAATAATTTTATCTTGATGAATGTCTCTCATCCAAAGGGAAAGGAAGCGAGCCAGTTCGGCTGGTCGGAGGAACTTGGAATCCACAACGAAAACGGTTATCGTGAACTTACTTATATAGAACTCGTTCCACAACAAAAAAATTGTCTCTGAGATCCAGATCGTATTTCTTAGTTTTCAATATTCTGCCTTGTACTTCATTGAATACTTTCACCATTTTCCAATAATATACTATCCACATAATATATATTTGTATAATATACTATACATTTTCCAATAGTATATTATCCCTGTTATGTCGAAGATTTCGAATCATTCGCAAGAGCACAAATTAGCTTCGAAACGTTCCGTTTTATTTTGTTGGGAGAACCTCCTGAAGACAGAAATATTTATTGATAGGTATTAACCATATTTGTTAGCAAATGTTCTCCTAATTTTACCAAAAACTATCTTGATGAAATTATAGCATGGAGAATTTATGCCAAACTTAACCATGAATTCATGTAAACATTACAAAGTTTGGTGTACACCCTGAAGGAGAAGGAAGGAAGTAGGAACTAGGACTCTTGTGATACCATCCGCTATTTTAGTGAATATATTACTAGCATCAAATAGAAAGTCTTGCTTACTAAGTAGAGAGATATATGGAAACGGAATGTTTGCCCAAAGAAAAACAATTCTATACTTATGTTATTAATCGTGCATGCGTAATCGGAAATGCTGTCACAGAATATCGACATAATTCAAATAAACCAATTATTTATGAGAACTAAACGCTGAATACTCTCTCCGCCATTTTTTTCCAGTCATGCAATTATTATCACGCTCTTTTTTTTAAATGTGGCCACAATAGTCGTACGAAACTTAAAACAAAAATCGACTGCAATCCTCATGTACGCATCATTGGAGAAAGCATCGGACCGCACTGAATGAAATCTGACACGTAGTCCCGCCACGTTATCCCTCCCCTGCGCTTTTAAAGATCCATTCCAGCCCCATACACCGAAACAGTCGCCGAAACTCGAAACCGTCCCGAAGGGCAGTCGGGCAACAAAACCGGCAAAAACCCACAAGACTCGTGCCCTCCTCCTTCATCCCCCCAACACACCACCCTCCTCCGGCCCCCGTCCGTCCGCGGTGCAGGGACGGTGGGGCAGGAACGAGAAGGGTGGAGGAGGGAGAGAGCGAGGGAATTGCACACTTGCTATTTGAGGCACGCGAAAGCACGGCCGCCGCGCTAATCGATTCACAGAGAGCCTCAATTGATGAAAGAGTTTAGCAGAGCGCTGAGCCGCGAGGAAGAAGGAAGGCTCATTATTCAGTCCGTACGCCGCCGCTCATATCCCCACCCCTCGGGACCCTCATCCCTGCCCGCCAACCCCCGCGCTCTCTTCCCCACTCCGCGACCCTCTTCTCTCTCAGCAGGGTGGAAGTGGGGGTCGGGGAAACCGAGGGGGGGAGGGGGGTGGTTGGACCTCCCCCCTCTCGTGCCCGGATCCCACCCTCTCTACCCCCACAGCACGCGAACCACCCTCCCCCTCCCGCCACTTTCCTCTCACTATCCCTACCGTGCCCATTAATTAACATATCTTAGCCATGAATGGGAAAACGTCAGAGAGTAGTGAGTCCGTTCGGATGGTACACGCGCGCGATTCCCTTGGCGACACCTACGTCACCACTGAACCAGCGCAAAAAGGGGTGGGGGGAAGGGTTGAGGGATGGGGGAGAAGGGTAGTGGTGCGGGGCAGATCGTACAGGTCGTCGCGATGCATGACAATGCACAGCGGCAGGCCCTGACAACGATTATGCGAAGTTGTACACATCGGTCGGTCTCTCTTCCCAACTCCCTCTGTCTCTCTCTCCCCCATCGCAGGACTTAATGCGCATGCGTATATGAAGAATAAACAGGAGTGATTCGGGAGGCGAGTCACGGCAGGAAACAGGAATCTAGCTCTCTCGGAATCTAATTAAGGAATCGTCTGTCTCTCAATCCTCTCTCTCTCCCCCCTCTCTCTTCGGGTAAAGCCGGTGAATGAGAAACGGGTTGTAAAATCGCCGTATTTATGCGGAGCTAATTCGCAGGAGTCGACGGAAGGAGATGGTTTCGGACGGCGGCTGTCTCTTGGAGTTGTGGTGGGCCGTCCACGGAGGAATTGAAAATTAAAAATTGACCGTCGATCCCCTTAGACTTGAGCTAGGAATCCGCAGATTTACGAATTCACGTCGACGCCTGGCTGGAGACAGTTGCCGGGAAGTGGGAGCGAGGAGAGCAAGAGGCCGCGGGAGGGGGCGAGTGATATTCATCCGATATTATTTCCATGCGAGTGAAGCAAGTTATGCAGTTATGCCTTGACCGGACACTGTTACGAAACATGTTTCTCTCCGGTTTTTCACCCATGAGAATAAATTACACTTCCTTGCTTTCCACTCCTCCTGTTTGGATACACATCCTCAAATGCGTTCGCACGCATCCGTGGTTTTTTTGTTTAACTTCTCCGGGCCAACGTGAAATTACACCACTAATGGGGGTGTTGGTGTACAGCGCTAGAATATTGTTTTGGGTGAGCCTCATGGGAAAAACTCTGTCATATCAATTCTTTTGCAGTAATCAATTGACTCCTGGTTCCTTCGTGCATCGGCCCAGTCAAGCGGGGAACGCTGGCCTGCTAACCCAAAGGTCGCGGATTCGAATCTCGTCTCGCGCATGACTGTTGTGTCAACTCTGTTGGTTCGGTACCAGGGAAACCTGATGACAAGCCAAGGGTTTCTTTGAATCCTAAAGGGTTCATGGATCACCAGAGGCGTCAGATGGGTAAAATAAAAAAAAATATTACTCTCTATTTCAGTCCAGATTTGCAAACCTAAAGATTATCCTCAACTTTCAGTGTTGGGTGTTCCTGATGTGTTTGTTTAGAAATAAACTGAGAATATATAAACACACATACATATGTACTAACACGCACACATATATTTGCGTATATATTAGAATATGTATATATATATATATCGTACATATATTAGTATATATGTACATACATATATACACAAACTGAACAATAAAATTTCTCTTCCAAAATTATACCACCTAGCTTTGATTGTAAATTAACATATTCTACAGCAGAAAAATATTTTATTCCTACATGAATGTATATATGTGTATAGAGGGTGCGGTAACATGACTTCCTATTTTGAAAGCATTTTGTGTTTGAAAAATGGACGTAATGCTGACGCACCCTGAATATATATGTACATATTTATGCATTAAAAAAATATATATATATATATTTGTATATACAAGGCACATGGTTACAATAGCGAGAAGAGGTTAAGCGTGACCTTGGAGGAATTATATTAATATCGCCTTGTTTCACGAATAGAGCAGACTAGGCTTGGGATTTTTAGGAGAGCTCAGAAAACCTTGAGTTTTCATGCTTCCCCGAGGGAATTAATATGGCATTAAATTATTTTCATAGGTTTGACCAACGAGATAAAATAAGAGAGGTAGAACGTTGCAGACAGTTTGAAGCATTCGTTTTTCTCGCACACAATACGTTAATATAGCAAAATCAAACCCATGCAACTGAATATATTAGCTAAAGGACAAACATTTAATGATTTAGTAAATCATTGCATGATGTATATAGACATGCATGTGTCGATGTATAAGTGTTTTTACCTACGATTCAATATATGAAGATATAGAATAACAATTTTTGTGGGTAACTAATTATTCGAGAAATGTTAAATAGAAATAATTTTACTTTGAATATAATGCAGGAAATACAATCCCCAATCATAAGGATAAATAGAATTTTCCATTCATTTGAGACGCTTCTGGGCGGTATTAATAGTCATATTGACCCATATGGTCACGATACTGTGTCTCAAACAACTAGAGATATGACGTACGTATCATCTTTCGCATAATAAAAATAATGAGATTTGTATCACTTGACATAAGAAAAATTCGAAATATTTTACTGACATTTTATGCGGTGTACTTGGAGAGAATTGAATTGTATTTCGTACGTCGTCACCCTCAACCACGGAAATGCTCAGAGGACTTCTTTCCACCGCTCCTAATTTTCGTATTTTTTTCCACCAATCCCTCCGTTTAGTAACTAGGTGGATGTGCAGGTGGATGGTACGAACTTAAAAGTAACCTTAAGCGACCTCAAAAAAAATTGCATAGACCAAGATAGTTGGAAAACAATGTTGTTAAATTGCGTCGGTTGGAAATGCGAGGCTCGGTCGAGCCAACGGAATTGTGGGCTCGGGCGGAGAGAAAGAAACGAGAGGAAACTAGAGGGGTGGAAAAAAATGCGACGTAGCTTTAGCGGCCGTGCGCACAATTAATTCAATTCAGTGTTTTACTGGACTCTTAAACGAGGCGCTGCCCTCTGGGAGGTCCGAGTACGCATTTCCAACCGTAATGGTAATGGTTTTCCAATGAAAGTGTTCCACCCATTGAATTACGCCACTTGGGTTTCACTTTCCTCATCCGAGAGTCCGCCACCAAATTATCACTGCCGCCGTAGAGGTAACGAAATTCGCCAAATAAATTTCAAAATAGCTCCTTTTTGCGAATCCGTGGCCATATCATCATTGAAATAAAAATTTTCTCAGATTTTGATAAATTATTTGCTACTTACTCATTTAGCATTAGTATTTCAGCGGTAAGTTTCATTAATTAAACGACGCGTCGATACGAGGTAAGAGAACGCAGATTCCAAGCGAATAAATTGGTTCGGTGTCGCTCTCATCGTCATTCATTTTTCAATTTATTTCTAATAATGATCAAAGCATCTGCCGCCCGCGTTCCTATATGTACAGGACTAGTTTATAATATATGGACCATTTTTTTCTCACAGAAATTCATCAAAATCCAGGCGGTGAATACTATGCTCTTCCGTCTGGCTTCCTTCATGAATAAATGAAATGAAGGGTATTTTTTACCCTTCATTTTTCTGGTATGCTGAGATAAATTCCGAAAACTTTTGCGATCATTTGAAATTTGAAGCCTCTACGATTAAATAGGACATGAATTCTCACACGAACCTAGTTCTCCAGGGAATAATAAAAAAAAACACAATATCACTCATTTGCGAAGGTCTTCTATGTTTGATTAAATTCAACCGTGTTCAGATTTTAGGACAATACCTAAAGTTCACCCTGGCATTAGCATTAGAAGGAATGATCTTCAAAGGTGTGATGCGATGAAAATATAATCATATATATATGGGACGTGTGTGTATATATAAATACATAAATACACACACCCACACTCAAATACATGTACACACATTTCCCAGGAAATATCCTGCGTAGGAAGCGGTAGTCCAGGGGTGGAGAGTTGGACTAATGACGGGAGGATCCGGGTTCGATAGTTGGGCAACTCAGGGCACCATCAGCTATGTGATTTTTTGTGTGCACCAAACTATGTGATTTTTTGGGTATCAGATCTTCCTGGGAAACCATAACCGGCAAAGGGAAAGGAACTGGGACCCCTGCTGTGTGAATTTCACACGCCGTCGGGCTTAGTACTGGGTGAACTCTATCATCACCTACCAAACCGACCTCAGGGTTGATAACTGTATTTATATAATATGTTACTATTTTACTGTTATTATTTCATTGTTATTGATTTTAGAATTCATCATTCCCCACTTTTCCTCCTAGTATTTTCCCGCCAGGCGAACTCGGTACATTTTTACTACAGTTCTAAAATGATCTTAAAGAGTACATTTTTATTACCAGTATATTTTTTGAGATTGTGGTTCACATGGAAAGAGCTCTAAGACATGAGCTTCTCCGTAAATATCAGTCAGCTGTGCAAGCAAGTGGGCATGCTTAATTTAAAAGCGTATTCTTGGCAATTACCTCTGTTCAGAAAATAACGGTGAATGAGGCCGAACCAAGTGGGGACGCATGTCGTCAATTTATCAAAATTATTGTTATTATGAACATTAGGAAATAATTGTATCATTATTCTCTTCACATGGCTTTATTTAGAAATCGTTTAACATCAAAATATGAGATTACTAGAATTAGTTTGGTATGTACTTAGCGCGCAAGCGATTATTGATTAAAAAAATCTAAGTCAATACTATTATACTCCATAAATCAAATAGGAGAAATAGTAAGGAATGTGAAAAAATAATAAAAACCAATGTAAAACATCAGAGCGAATAATCGACTCAGCTATTTTATCTAAACATTTTTTTTTCGACATCTCACAGACTTTTCAAAGATTTTTATTAGCATTACTACGTTCAACGTTCCATTATTCTATGCTCACCTATTGTGGGTAAAATTTCAAAATTCTTTCATTTCGTTTTGCCTGGTCAATAATTTAGGTTATATTCTTTTTGAAACATTCAGTCTACGACATTAGAGTGTTCTCAATGTGTGCCGACCCTGGTTGACATTACCTTTAGTAAATCCTCAAATATTATTTACAATGTTATGATAAATACTCCACGAGCGAAGAATAATATGTATTTGCAGATTAAAAAGCCTAATACTCTGTAATAGGTCACATTCTGCGCACCTATATGCATTTTCTCTCTTCGAAAACGCTACTATTTGTCAAACAACAAAGCCAAGGTACATTCATGTGATATCTGCTACGTTTTCCCTATTATTACCCGAGTTAGAAGCAATAGTTTAGTCAGCAGTAATGATATGGTGTCATTTCTTTTCCAGACTGCTTCATTGAATGAAATAGGATTCATACAGTATCTTTCCGTACGGTAAGAACTTTTTACCTATTGTCCGTTATTATTTTAATGGCAAATTAATTTTTCCCTTAACCAAATTGTATGCCATCACAAAATTAATCATCACATTAGCATTTTACCGAGTATTTGAAACTCCTTGCAAGATTTCGGCGAATAATATATTTACAGTCCCGATTGGTTGCCAAATTTGGCTTTTTTTAGGGTAGGAAAGAGCTTCCTAAAGCTCGCCAAGTGCTGGACGATACCTCCTCTACATTTGATGGCTTTAAAATAAACTAAGGACGGCCAACTAAAACTGGGCTAGTCATTGGTTTATGTGTACCGTAATAAGTTACACCCATTACCTCTGCTTCGGACGTTCTGAGTTGCGACACTCATATTCGACGTGAATACTGATTTTAGTAAACTGGGTACGAGCAATACTGTCCGACCATTGTTTTGATATTTCGCGAAAGGACTTGAGAATCACAAAACTGGCCTCCAAGGTGAATTTCATGAGAAATCTCGGTCCTGCTTCGGTAGCCGGCGAAAGTGCGACGGATGCCCGATCACGACGGGCGATGGCGTTGCTCAAGGCGGCGGAGTCGATCAAATCCGCGCCTACTCTCCAAGCTCGCGAAAGCAACACGGAATCGGCGGCCCCTGACACCTCTCTCTCTCACTCTCTCACGCTCTACTCAAAGGACACGAAGGGAGAGAGAAAAAAGAAGGAATGGTCCGGAGGACGTCCGGAGACTCGTGGGCGCAGTGGATGGCCCGCTCCGAGGGCCTCCCTTTCCGAAGGGGGGATTGAGAGGGGATGAGGGACGGGAGACGGAGGGGATCTCGCGGGACGGGGAGGAAGGTGGGGAAGAGGAGGGGGGGGAAGAGTGGCGGGATCCGTTTCATTCGGACAATGAAGAGCGTTGGTCCACGACGGCCGTCCTGATAGGGCATGACGGGAGCGCATTGCAGGGAGGGGGGAACGGTGTCGAGGTTCGGAGAGAAGGGAGGGGGTGTGGTGGGAGAATGAGCTTAGCCGCCCGCCCCCACCTCCGCCGCCGTGCGGAAAGGAAACACGGGGAGCCTCGCATGCATACACACACACATGCGCACGCACAAGGCAGACACATACAAACAGTGAGGCACGGACAAAACTGGACAGAGTTGGCAGGGGCGGCGTGTGGGGGAGGGGGTAGGTAGGGCGGGGGGCGAGACTGCTTTTTTTTCATTCGATCTGTCGAACAAAGCAAATACACGAGCGAGAGAGGGAGGCGAGAGGACTTGGGCAAAGGGGTTGCGAGAGCGTGTGGTGGTGGGCGTCACGGTGGGGGAGGGGTCGAGTTTGGAAGCGTCGGTGGCGGGCGGGCGTCCGTAGTGTAAAGAGTTTTATGCGAAGGCACAGTGGTAGCGGCAGTGGGTGAGGGGGACTGGGGTGGGGGGGATTGAAGAGGGGATTAACGGGAGAGGGAAGAGACGGACGGGGTGGAGAGGTGGAGGAGGCGAAGGCGGCGGTTGATAAGAAAAGAGCAAGCGAAGGGGGTGGTTCAACCTCTGCCCTACGTCGGGGGTGTGGGGAGGGGGGTTTGGAGAAGGGGAGGAAGTAGTTTTCCGGGTGAGTCGCGAGAGAGGGGGATTGTTTGAGCAGGAGAGGAGCGGGAGCCCTCTCAAGCATCCACCACCTCCTCCTCCTCGTTCCCCTGCTCTACCCTAATATCCTCCCACCACCACCGCCACCCGCCCCCTTACCTCCGCAGCACTAAAACAAACATCGGAGACCATAAGTTCCCCAAACTTGCCCACAAACCCTTTCAGTAAAGCTCGCCTCCTCGCTCACCATCCCCTCGACGCGATGCTCGATTTTTCATATCATCATCTTTACCGAATTCTGAATTCAAACGCACAGTAAGAGACGCGTAGAGACGATCGCAGTGAATAACATGACGTGTCTTTATTTTCCAATAGCAGTAACTAAAAAGGAAACCACATTCTAACATTCGTGTTGAACTAGAAAAAATCAGCATTGAGAACTTGAAAATTCCCTTTTATAATCCTGAATATTACACTAGATTCAACTCTGAAAATGTTGTGTGGGCTTTGAATTTGAACTCTACCGAATTCCGTATTCAATTATACATCCACAGAGAGGCAGGTAGGGTGAATATAAGGAGGTTTTTTTTCATCCTCCCTAGGTAGTGTTATTAAATCACTCTTCAAACATGGGGATTTCAAACGGAAAATCATTATATAGATATACTCTTTCGTAATTTGGGATCACAATAGGGGATGCATGAATTCAATTCAAACGACGCAATATGAATCGAATCCGACAGTTGATTGGATTTTTAGCTAGCATAATGGTTCAAGTAAAATAACATTGAACATACGACTTCACCGACCTTCGTCGAAACAGCAAGATGGGAGTTGCTCCACAGACTGTATCGTTGAGTGTGAGGTTGACTCAAACCGGGGACGCTCCAGTTTCCAGTCGGTTGCCCTACAACGGAGCAACCTTCGTTGATAGTACACACTCCGAGATCTGCACCCGGAATGCTGCCAATCGATCCATCACTCCTTTCGATCGAGCACCGTCGATGGAGCGATACTTTCTGAAAATTGATATCGACGGACGGCAACGTGCCCCAGCCGATCCGCTCCCGATCAACCCCCGCCCTTCCCACCATCCTGCCTCGGAGCACGCTCCAACGAACTCCAGCGAAGCCCCACTGCGCATCGGCGGACGCCTCCCCCTTTTCCCGCCGGTCCGCCCCTGCTCCCCTTTGGTCGCGGCCGCCCCTTATACTCCACCCACGCCAGCGGGATTTTTAAGCTCCACCCTCCGCCGACCTCCATCACAATTTACTCCCCCATCTCACAACACTCCCTCTCTTCCCCCATCTCCCCCCCTCCCCCACGCTTCACAGCGGGTGCATTTCCCACGCCAGAACATACCCAGAAGAGCACACCATTATTTTACCTGAGAATAGCGTCCCCCGAACGTAATTACTCGCCATTCCCTCGTTTTGCACGAGAACCTTCATGAAAATTACTTTAATAGATGGTCGTAGATGTGATGGACAAATTTCCCCGCCCACGAACGACTCATACAGGGAGGATTGGTGCAGAATCGAGCCCAGGCGTAGAGATGATGAAATTGTGTGAATTAAAGGACGAGTAATTCAGAATTCTTATATTGACGGAATCAGAGACCATCCCAAAAAAAATCGGACGGATATAAACCTCCTAAATGTATAATAATCACTATCTATTAGCCCTTCTAAAAGGAGTTACTGTCCTATCCATGAAGATTTATCCTGCGCTCTCTTGATAAAAATGTGTGCTGAGATATACATGCAGATATGGTGTATTCATTATATGTACTTCGATATCTGCTCTTGATTCCGGTATAGTAAAGCAACGCCGAAAAAAATAAAAATTGCATAATGATAATAATAACCTCTCGGATCTTCCACGGGGCTATGCGCTACATCTCGAATATTATTTTTTATCTAAAAACATGCCACCCAGGGAATTAGTTCTGAGAAGAGAGAATGGTTTTCATGCCTAAAAATCAAGACATCTATTATTCATTATGTTAACATAAATATACCAGCCAACGTCCCTACCGATCTCACTTTTTACAAAGCGAGTACCGATCGTCTAACTTCCCCATTTATCCACTTGTTTTCCATTCATCATTTCTCCTATCTCTCATACGCCAATCAACGTCAGCACCTTCACCATTGCTACTCTGCAGTAAACCGAATATCCTGTGCACTTCACTCCCCTGCAATGGATACTCCACCTCAAGAAATGGCTTAAATCCTCACGCAAAGTGTGAGCGATTAATTGGTAAGAACAGACCTTGAGAAGGCAAGCATGCAAATGAATCACTCCATGCGAATTTCCTCTCAACTCCTTTTCGTTTTGTGATTGGCTGGCGACGCGTAAAATGATGGAAGAACTCTTGGAGTGTTAACTTAGAAAAAATAAAACTGCGCAAATTAGTATAGAGCATTCGTGCGGCCATGCAGTGCAAAAACGTTAAATGTAGCCTGAATACTTTCTTTGTTGATGTTCTGCAATTCATAGAAGCGTAGTTGAGCTTTCCTCCGACATCGTCAGCCGAGACGACGACTTAACGGACCCAACAAACCCATTTCATTATCCCTTCCTTTCCCCGAATCGACGCATTTGCTGGGTTACTATCTGCATTTTCCGTAATTTTAAGGGAATATTTATTTATTCCCTCAGCTGTAGTTTTTTGATCAATTTCGTCGCGTCAAATGCATAATTTCCCTGAAAACCCCCAAAAAAAGTTTCAAACGTTGAGTTCATGATAAAGATGAATATCTACGAACACTTTTTATCAATGTCATCTATAGAGTGCATGTATTCCACCAAAACAACTAAGAAAACACAAGGTCGAACAACAAGACTTTTAAAACAGGGAGTTTGAAATTTTGTCTAATTTCATAATATCAATAGGTTTATAGAATGTGACCATATTTTATTGACATTGAATGTATCTGTGCTTACTCCGTTCTTCCAATTGATGTAAAACTGACTGTTTTTAGAAAACAGTACTGCTCCCCGGTGATATTCTCCTCTAACACGATTGGGGGTGACTTTTGCTCGACATACGTGTACTCGCCGATTGAGACTAAACCTGCCATTAATTAACTCATTCAAAGAATCAAACCCAAAACGCTGTGCATATTACTTGAATAGCAAATAAACCCTACGCTAACGTGTAGGTAAATAAACATTCCACTAATTCGATGCGTTTGTTCGCTCTGTTTTCCCGTCGTAACGATTCTCTGAAGCGACGACTAAAACTATTACTTTGCAGGTTATTTACCCGACCTATTGCCAAGTGTCAGTTGAGTCTTGGACGGTTTGAATATTTAAATGTGCACCCCCTATCCTCAGGCAGTACTATTACGTTCATTCCCTCTCTCTATTCCACCCCTCCCACCCTCAAACCACCCCCCGCCACCGGATAAAAATTTACCGGGCAAGGGGGCGGGCGGTCACTAACCGGAGAACAGCGTCGTTCGCTTTAGTGAGCGCGTGACGACCGACTAGGACGCTTTCTCCCGACCCACCACATCTCCCTCTCTCTATACCTCCCTGTTTGTCCCCTAACCCTAAAACCAACTCCAACCTCAGTAACAATTCCTCCCACCATCGTTACTCTCCCCTCCGCGCACACACACAACAGCTCCAATGCCGCCGAGGCCGAAGACCCTTGCCGTCGTTGCAATAACATCAAATCCACTCCCCTCACCTCACCCCATTGCTCTACCCCCAACCCTTCCGAGCAATCCTTCCCAAATACACCGCCCCCGTCATCCTTCAAAACTCATCGCAGCCCTCTCAGGCTAATCCGGTGGCTTCACAACATGGCCTAATATCCCTTCCAACCCCCTCCCCCCCATTTCCCTCTCTCACTCTCTCTCCGTTCTCACTCTTCTACCCACCCCCTCCTCCCAACTCACCCCCACGACTCCACCCCCGGTTATTTAGTTTCGTCGTGAAAGGGTGGGTGAGCGATATGGTCTGGGATACTCGGGGATACCCTCCCTCAAAACGGCAGGGCGTTTGAGACATTGGCGGCTGAGTAGTTAGCCGCTGTGTCCTTCATTATAATGGCGCCCGATTTATGGTGAGACTTTGGCTGTCGGAAACCGCTGTCGTGAAGTTGTGGGGTGGAGGGGAATTAAGGGACGAATTTCGCTGTTACTGCGCTGATGTCAACAGTATTTTTCCGTGGTGTAGCAATGAGATCTCATGGGAACCTGTCTCTATGCCCCCTGATAATGCGGACGCAATACCTCAGTAATAGGTAGGTTCTTACGCGGCGTATCCTCCTCGTAAATTTAACCCCTCTGCGTTTATTACACTCAATGTAGGAGAATTAATTTATGATGAATGAATCGTCTAACTTTGAAATTGAATTCAAGTGCAAATTTAACCCCCAGCGTGGTCACCGCAACAAGCATGAAGCCAAGATAGTGCATTATTTAACCATGGTCTAGGAGCTGCTACATGAAGCGCTACGTAGAACAATTCATTACCAGAAGGTAACTACCTACCTGGGAATCATGAGGAAAAGGTGAACTCCGGCCTGTTGTATAAATTCCAAATTTTTCTGTATAATTACAGTTATTGTATACTTTATGTTCTTAAGGGGCGACCAAGTTGTTTGGATGCATTTTTCATAACTTAAATTCACATTTCCTTTCTGTTTTATTGGGTTTAGTGTGCATTCTAAATTATAGTGTCATTCGTCAATTCGTAATTCTATAGGCAACATAAAGTGTTGAATTGAAAACACCGAAAGGAACGACGACGCTTTCTACCTGTCATTCATCACTATTTCAGCGAGATTCTCAAAGAGCAAGGAAAAAGAATAACTTTTTCATTGATTTTTAAGCAAAAACATTAACCTACACGCAAATCTTACCCTGCTCCCGCCGTGTCCACCATCTTGAAACCTCTATTTTGAGTATTTTAACGTCACCTGAACGCAGAAAAAGATCAATAAGCACCACTGGGCCAAGAAAATTCCAGGATTGATTGCGGTCCGAATCGGAGTTTTTTTTATAGATAAAACGTAAACATCGACCCATGGAAAATAAAGCAACCGAGTGCCAAGGAGCTGTGCTATGGGGCCGAGGAGTTGAGGCCAAGGTGTTTTTGGTACCTAAGAGTGTTCCATTCGCTCGAAAGATAAATTAAAGTGTTATCTATTCGACAAAGTTCGCCAAACGTTTAGCGGCAACAAAATTTTCCGGGAAAATCGATGGAAAATGGATGACCCCAAAAGTATTTAAACCTCTATATCGTCCGTGAAAATTGACAGTTTGTCGCCTTGTTCCGCTAGATCATTTTCACATTAAGATCAGTTGAAAAAGCACGCGAAACACAATCTTCAGAGGTCGCTGGCGCCGTTCCGATCCGCTTTCTCACGCCAGGGGAGAATTCAAGGGGAATGAAATGCGTAGAAGAAAAGACTTGTCAACTCAACTGGGATGACTGCAATTGCATGCTCAGAATATAGTTAAAGCCTTACAATTACAAGTTATAGCGTAATTACGCGAAGCACGAGAAATTTACCCTACAAAATTAGCAATTAATGTGGGTCATGACCTAAAAAATACTTATAATCCGGAAGATGGCTTAGTCAACTTACGTACGTCTGATTACCTAGTCCTCAATATTATTTAATGATTTCTTGTGCATTGTGGAAATAATGCACATTGTGGATGCAATGATGTTAACAAACACACTAAGATTTCTGAAATTTAGGAGGGGCTGGAAGTCCTGAATATTGAATAGAGTCGATAACGAGAGATGAAATATTTGCCTGTATCCCGAACTATAAAATGAATACGACGATAAGGCGAAACGTACTTTACGCATTTAGACTAGATTACATCTTCATCAAGTGTATTATACCTTTAGAGCTAAGATCACGTATTCACCATCGCTGTGGTTGGAAGGACTCCTAACAAACAATTCCGATAATCCATTTGATGCCATCACTTCTTTTCATGACAAATGTCAGTAAAATTTTAATGTCTATTATAATCCTGTTGGTAACGGTCTATTGTCCTCGTGTACTTATCAACGAGATGAAAACTACCAAAACTTGGACATACTTGCGCGAAAGATTGTTCAAAATGCGGGAGAGGATGCCAACGAAACAACTTCCACCATGGCCTCATGAACAGTTTCATATCTCCCTTTCCCTCCTAGTGGATTGGTGGAAAAAAAGACATTAGCACGGGACCACCAAGGAAATTTATTTTGTTCTCTCTCTCTCCAAGGGCCCTGACGAACTTAAGTTTCGAGTGGCACTTTTTTACAAATTCAAAAGTAGTTCCCGATAAAAACAATCCGACGCCCCCACGACACGACGACCAGAGGTCAGCACCTCCACAGGAGGGAAGTGAGCGGAAAACGGCGGGGGGGAGGGGGAGGCGATGTCCGTCCGCTGCGTGGGTGGGTAAGAAGAGAGGTGGATGGAGGCCGGGAGGGGAGGGAGAGGAGGGTTCGAGAGAGAGAGTCGTTTGCCGGATTGTTATGTGCGTTGAAGAGAGCGTGAAGATTAAGAGGAGAGATGGGGTGCGGCAGGGGAGTGGGGGCAGAGTGTGGGGTGGTGGTGGGGGTGGAGGAGGAAATGAGCGTGGAGGGCTGAGGGGCGGACGCATGGACAGGTGGAGCCGGGCGCGGGGAGAGAGTCACTTGGGGGGGGGAGGTGCGCGGGGTGTTCCCGGGGTGGGGGCGAAGAGGTCGGGGTGGCGGAAGAGGGAGACATATATGAGCAGGAGGGAAGGGGATAAAGGGGATAGCGGTTGGGAGTGCGGGAGGGAGGAGGGGAAGAGAGCGAGGTTGAGAGATCCCCGCGAGATAAGAGACACAAGAGCGAAGAGGGTGGGGGAGGAAGTGAGGGAGTTAGAGGTGGCCGATTTAAGAGATAGCGCACCCCCAGAGGGGAACGGGGGGGCAGTGTGGTGGGTGGGGGGACAGGGCGGCCAAGGTGAGTGCGGAAAGTCCATGGATGGGGCGGGGGGGAGAGCGGAGAAGAGATGGCTGCGAGAGAAGGGGGACAGGTGGAGTCGGAGGTATCCGGGGGTGAGGAAGTAAGGAAAGGAGGGCTTGAAGAAGAAAGAGGGAGTGCGTCCGCGAGGGGGGGTGGCCCCCGGAATCGGCCGCTCCTCCCGCCTCGCCTCGACGGCCTTTCCGCCGCAGCGACCGCAGATGGCGACCGAGGAGCGAGGGCGACCTCATCACTCTCGCATCTCAACTCCTCCCCGGTCGAGACCGAAACACCGTTCGCCCCCCCCCCCGCGTGACACTTTGGACACGGCTGGGGACAGCAGGGGGGGTGGGGAATTGTGGGAGTTGGGTGAGGAGGGCGAAGGGGTCATCTCTCTCCGGTGAAAATGATATAGGGGAGCCGGAAGGAGGGAGTGCGTGGGAAGGAGGGGGCTTTCTGCGACGGATTCCGATGGAGGTGAAGAAAAAAGGTGATGATAATGACCGGACGAACCGTGAGTCATGTGAGGAGGGTCAATATAAAAAAAATTCGTTGGAAATAATGAATGTTGCAATTACTAGGAGGAATTGAGCTTCAAAAATATCTCCGTTCGGAAAGAAAAATTCTCCTGTCATAATAATTTCGCGAGGCACTTGAGTATAAATAAATGATCTTAACTTTGAATGAACTATCTCTTATTAAAGGAATAATTTTCATACTGTTCCAAACGAAGTTATTTATCATATAATAACTATGGTTCCAAGATAATGGAAGAGTTTTGCCATTGAGTACGATAAATACTTTGCTGCTTCCTGTGTTGAAATGTCTTAATCGAAGCATTTTTCCGCCAACGTTTTTCGTCGTTATAGGCATGAGTTATCTTTCATTAATACATAATTTTTTGTTAGTAAAAAAGTTTTTTTCCTAATTTCGATAAGTTTTATGTCGTAGGACCGTTGTTGCGTGGATTTAATTGATTTCTGTCACTAATATTTAGCGACCCACAAGGTTTTACATTAATACTGTAGAAGCATTCATTTTACGATGACAAGCAGAACGTTGAAATGAAGACATACCTCCAGATGAAATATTTCAAAAGCAAAACAAGCTCCTACTTTCGCCTCGATTTAAAATAATTAACATGGGTAGCACTGGAAAAGCGTGTCAGCTCTGGATATTTTAAAATTAAGGGTTAACATCCAATCGCATCATATCATAATATCTACATTTGGAATATACGAAACATGTTACCTTTTGAATGCACAACTGTGAGCATTTAACCATTCTAGGGCCAATCTTTGAATTTTAATTCGTTGGTGAAACATGAGCCGAAAGCTTATGAGTAGTTTGCACGCAGTAAAGATAATCAATTTATGCTTTTAATTTTAAAAAATCCATAACTGCCGGGATCATTGAAACGCACTAGTCCCATCTGGCGTGTGCTTCAAATGAGGAGAAGACAAGTCAAAAAAAAGAGGATGGGGGCAGGGATTGGCAACGACTGATAAAAAGTCTCCGAGAAATACACCTTGGAAACTTGTACTGACTTCTATGCACTCTTAAAAGGAGTCGGTCGAAAATATTACGAGTTTTACGGCAGCATAATTCCTTTTAAAGAACGATCACGCCAACCATTTGCGTCAAAAAGAAAGATTACTCTTTAAAAACATCGCGAGATTGGGATCAAGGATATTTTAGCCTCTTCTTTTCGTCCCCTTGCTTCCTGTCCCTCGTTTGGCAGGTTGATGGGCGTCATATCCGATGTAATATGATTAGGGACAAAATCGAAATACGACCGTTCGTCTCTTGAATTAACTGTGAGAAATGACTACAACCAAGGAAGAAGACTACCAAACCACTCCACTTAGTCATACACAAATGCCAAATGTGAGAAGCAAGTGGTGCACGTGTGCCGTATAAACCATTCAGCCAAAAAAGAAAAAAAAATGACTAAGAAAGTGATGCTTCAATACTCATAGGAATATGAAATCTTAAAACGAGTTCATTAATAATTTTGAAATTAAATTTTTATCCACTATCAATGAGAACTCAATTTCGCCTCACTTCAAAACAATTAGCCGCGTTCATAGAGGCCGTAAGTTAGTTCACTTTGTTGATAAATGTCCACAGGTATAAATTGTTATAATATCTTTTAAATTATACGTATGCTCAAGGGCATTATTAATTTCATACCATTGATAAAATTTGGTGCGTCATAATTTTATTTCCAAGCTTTACCCAAAATTCAAACCTTGAGGGAATACGCCTGAAAATGGAAATCTTCCCCAAAGAACTAGACTAGGCGACTCGATTTGAATTAATTTCAAACCTGACACACATCATTTAGGCCGTTAACTTATAGACGAGCCGATTACGAACAGTTTTGTAAAGGAAAATTTGGATAGGAATATTTTTTAATGGCTCTTAAAGATTTTAAAATTCAACACGGAGCTAAATATTTCCTTGTTTCATAACAGCCTTGGTTATCACTCTTTCCCGGAAAGTGGCGGCGCCTTGTGTCTATTCTTTCGTCTTTTCCAGTCAGCTCGCTTGCTCTGTTCTTTTTAGCACCTGCCCCACAGCTACACGAACGGTTTTACCATCTGGCGAATTAGTATACTTAATGTTAATGCTAATCCCTGGCGGGACACACAATCCATTGACCAGCACTATCTCACAGCTACAAATATATTTTCCACGCCGGCATCCCCAGACCTGTCGACCCCCCCTGAGGCACATGGCAGCCTGAATTCCGTTAAAGAAGCGCCCGATGCAGCGCGAAGGAAACGGCGTGTGGGTAGATCGACACCCCGCATTCTAAAGGTCCGTAGCGTCAGTGGTGTTTGCTAACATGCTGCTTGCCATCCCCAGAAACTTCCGCCAAACTGAAAGGGTTTACCCAAACTCGGTCATGGATCCATTGAAGAGTTTTTAATGTTTCCATGCGAAGAAGTGTGTTACTTCGGCACAGACTAAGGCATTAGAATATTTTCTACATACTTTCGCAAAAAAGGGAGATTTGGTTGCAACAACGACTCTTCCGTAACTTTTATTGAAAATGTTTTACCGCTGCACCGAATAAACTAAGCTTTGTGGAATTTAGTAAACTTAAAAAGGGTTCATAAGATCCTCGTGAAATATTGAATTACTCTTGGGTGAAACTTACACATTGGTCTGTTTATACGTACCAACTTCGATCTAATGGGGTTTTCAAAATTTGAGATTGACTTCTGCGTAAAGTGAGCCATTAGAAAATTTCTCATTTGTAACCTAAATAACAGGAATGCGATAAGTACCATTTAATTGGCAAGCACAATATTCCGGAAAAATACCCTGATGCTCGTCTTTCTTACTGGTAATATCCCTTTTAAATCCAGACCCTTAACGAGCATTTTGTCTCAAATGGATGGTTTTTTTGGGTACGTACCTATTCTTGCTTACATCAAAATTTGCACATCTGATGTCGGCCAATATTCAATACAATCACATATCATGAAAAGGACATAGGATATGTTCCTATTCCATCAACATTTTCATGTGCATTCACGCATTCGAACCCTTAACGGCTTTCCCTTTTAGAGAGGGTATAATAAAAAGGTGTCACTGGAATCATGTTTCAAGAATATGACAAGGAATTGTGCGCAAGCGATTATACAAGCCAATAATCACAATACCCACTTTTTATTAGCCAATACCATCGGTATACCGGTGTCCTATTGTCAAAGATGCTCCTTTTTTTTAACGAAATAATTGTCTTAAAAGTGTCATTATTAGTCTCTTGGCTTAGAGAACATGTAATTTCAGCTTTATTTATAACAGCAAATTCAAAGATATGGACAAATACCTAATGGTACATAAATCATGCTGTTGAATAGAAACGATTACGCTGAAGGTTATAATGAATTTCATTGCGGTAACGTTTAGAAACTTAAGAGCAAAAAAATGAGTTTCTAATATCTCGTAAAAAGAGTTCCATTCTTTGAAAACACACGAAATATAAATAAATACCTGTTTAAATATTTCCCGGGTCGAATATAAGTGCCTAAGGTCGCCGTCCCGAAAAGAAGTATTTCGAAAAACCCTGTTCATCTTCACACGTGGAATTGACGCCCTCACAGGCGCACTACGTATTGTTACTCTATTAGAGGATTATTTTTTGCTAAGGCTGTGAAGTCAAATTACATACATACGCACTTTCAGACAAAGGGGTTTTGAGACGTAAAAATTTCTCAATCTTGGGAATAACGTTTTTGCTCTTTCTGGTTCCACAAATACGCATCGAAGCTGTTGATTGAGAAACTCGCACAAAAACGCCCACTTCAACCCCGAGAATATGCTTGAAAAGCAATGCTTATATGTCTTCCAATGATTATAATCAGATAATTATCAGAGCGTACGCCAACTAGCGTGACACAGAGAGACGAATTGATTGAAATAAAATTAATTTCGACGCAACTACGGAGGAAGTCAAAAGTCTAATTTAGGATTACTCTGCTGTACGCATGATCACATGGCTATCAAAGCAAGGAAGGAATTTCCAGAATAAAAGTAAAATCAAATTTTTCAGCTTTTGAAAGGGAATCTTATAACAATCAAAGTAATATTTTAATGCATGATTGTGACTTCAATTTACGCCCTCTTTCTTTAACCATTTCAGATTGTTTATCTAGGTAAAGACGTAAATTGTAACCTATTTGAATCTACGAGGGCTGCACTCGTAAGAAGATAGAGGCTTGAAGGGATACGATGGTTCAAGTGGTTGTAGTTTTTTCTCAACACATATATTGTGATACTTAACTTCAAAATTATCAAAGAATGAGAAAAGATCTTCCTTGAACATTTTATGTATAGTATCAATGTTCGTGTTGCAATAAGTACGGATATGGTAAGTTATCAGATGACAATAATAATATAGAATTTTCAACGAATTATACCGTTAAGAGTAGAGATGAAAACGATAATATGGGCGGGGGATTCAATTTTCAGATAAAAAATGGCATGAATTCGTATATTATCATATGTGCATACGCATTCAGGCACGAAAATAAGCTCAAGAGTGACCACATACGCTCCCACGACTTGTTTACTAGATACGCAATTCAAACATTTGTCATATTGTACGAGAATTGGATAATATCTAGAAATGGTGTGAGAATGGTGATCTGGGTTTTAAAAATGACAAATGCTCCGTGGATTGGGTACAAATATAAATTATCATGCATGAACTCATTAACACACTTGGCAAAGTTAACTTAAAATCTCTTGGGTAATCATGTATTGATTTAATTAGTATGACGGAAAAAAATGTCACGTCGATAAATTTACCAGTAACCAAATTATATATTGGATTTAATTCAAGCCAAGCATATCCTGATGCACTAGGATAATGGGTGCAATTTAGGAGTTTAGAGAGAGTTTCGATATTGCACTTGACATACTTCACTTCAGGCGTTCTTGACAGGTGTACTCGTATAGGGCCCTAACGAGAAAAAACTCATTCAACGCATCCGGAAGATCACGAAACATGGAGGCATTAACTAAGCCGTTCTACTGACTTGAATCAGGAGTCATTGGAAAAAAGGAAATTGAACAACAGGCTACACTTTGTTATTTACATATTAAGATCAAGTAATCCCACTTGTGCCACTGAACCACGATTATAAGTTTAAAGACAAGTGTACGTAAAAAACAATTCAAAAATTCCTTTCCATCATTTCTAATAATTGGTAACAGCAGATTTAAAAAAAAAATCCTATCCGAATTAATTCCCTTGGGACGTGCTTATATCCCGTCATAATACACTCGAGTGGCTTGCACAACATAAGTGTATATTGTACACCCCTCTGTCCACTATGAAACTTCGCTTCACCCTTGGTGAATACGTACCGGATTTAAGCATTGGGCGAAATATTAGCACCTCGTGGAGGCACCAAACGAACAGATGTGCCCTTCCTACAGGAGTGTGCGCGGAAAAATGGAGAAACAATTAAAGACCTATAACGTTGCGCCTGGGGAAGTAAAAAAGAAGGAAGGTGAACGGGGGTGAGACGCCACGCTAAGCGTAACCCTGTAATCTCGAAATCAACGTTGCGACTTAGATGGAGCACAAAAAAAATTAACAACGGGGGTCATCTTGGTGACCCTTACCCCGCAAGAGGAGACAAAAATTGCAGCGGTGGTGGTGGTGGCGGGGGGAGGGAGGAGCAGGACGGCACAAGGGAGGGAGAGATGGGTTGGAAAAAAAAGGAATTGAATGCAGAATGACTTGGCTGAGTGTGCCAAAAAAAATCGACTCGTCTTATTCGTACAATATTTCATAAGTTCATTTCGCAATTCTGATCCCAGGAAATTGTTTCTAACAAATTTGCACAGAGACACTCGTAAAATATCCTACATCGGTGGTGGTGACGTGTAACCACTTTTTTTTACGAACGTAATATCTGGTGTGATGAGAAAGGCGATTGAATAACTGAAGCAATCAAAGAAGACCACACCCAGCAATTGTACATAAAACATTGCATCGTTGAAATTGATTGAAGCATCCCCTGCGATCGCTATTGTTGAATAAAATGTTAATGCACATGATTCTAGGTTATTACTAAGATAAAATGTTCTCAGAGAACGTTATGATTAATGACCGGATAACGATCAGAATCGTAGAAAAACGTATTATCCTCTTCTTCGTTGAAAATCCAAATAAATATTGACTATGACCAAATTGTTTCCTCAAATTTACTTTTACATCATCTTAAGATACTCTCGAGTCACGCAGTAATCTACCATCACGACAGAGAGACAAAAGTCACCCACAAAAAATATACGTATATAAAATCGTCGTAATTTGGTAGACTAAGCGATGGTTTGTGGCACGAGAGAAAGTTGGTGGAAAATTGGGGGGGATACAAAACTACGCATACTTTTTAATAATTCCCCTTAAGCTGCAAGAGCTCAATCTCTATTTAATGCACAGATACATTTTGTAGGGTTAATTATACATTTCAAAGAACTTTAATGAAATGACCGGCAGGTAGTAAGTGCAATTAATTAAAAGCCAATGGTCAAACAAAGCATGAATTATCAGCTTTTAAATGCACATATATTTTTTATCACAGTATACATCATTATTTTTCTCGACTGTGACCGGCAGGAAAAATATTCAACTTAAAAATTAGCAGAAATATCTCATTTAAATTTGATTAGAATGGCAGTTTTTTCTTAGCTATGAACTAGCTATGGGAATTTCTATATCATACATTCATTTAGGAATCACCGGCGAATCTTGGGGTTTCCCAAATGGTTTATTCTAAGTGCATACGAGTTACTCCCTCCCTCGTACCAACGCAAAAAAACAATCTCATCAGTCGAAAAGGAAGCATGTGTACTTAAACCTGTGCGGATTCAATGGACGTAAGAGGTCCATTTGCCCAAAACTCATCCAGTTATGCATATGGCAATGAGTTGAGTACTATCTAAAGCAGAATTTGCACGGCGCAGTGGAAACTTTAGCATTTAGTAGTGAAATCTCAATGCGGGTGGAGTCATGGTTAAGCTCGTTATGCTCACAGGAATACTACACTCACGTGGAGTGCTAACCTCAGGCAGATAACTTTCGGCGCGGCGCGGTAAATTCAAGAGCGCACAATCCCTGGCGAAACTTGATTGGGAAAATTAGGACGCGAGAGATGGGACGGACATTGCGTCGCGGGTTCGATTCTCGCACTCGTGCACCAAAAATAAGATTCAAGTCCCGCTCTCGGCCAGAAGAATAAAAGGGGGTCGCGCGAGCGGTAGTAGGGAAAAGTGACCCGGACTACCTCACCTCCCCCCTTTCTCACCACCCCTTTCTCACCCTCCCTCTCATACCAACCCACCACTCTCATCCACCACTCTCGAATCACACCTCGGGATCAAATCGAATCTGCCCCGATGTCGCCGCTGCTGCCCCCAATCCCGCCCCATTCCCCCTCTCTCCCCCACACACCCACCCCCGCCCAACGCCCCCGTCATCGCCCGCCTTGTGGGACGTTGGAATTTGTGGCGCAGGAATCGCCTTCTGGTGTCGCGGATCGATGACGCTACCCCGCCGTCGACGCCGCCTGAGAGAGAGAGAGAGAGCTGAGGGAAGAAAAGAGAAGGGGAGGAGGGATAGGGTTAAGAAGGAGGAGGGCCAGTGGTGGGAGGGACGACGTCGGGTGGAGGCGTGGCGTGGGAGGGACTGGGGTGAGGGGGGGGGTTGCGGGGTGCAGGGGAGAGGAGGGTGCTCCGGAGGGCGGCGTCGGGAACCGCGATGGGGGAGGGGGTGGGCCTGATAGGAAGGGGACAAAGGGTTTCGAGGGAGCACTCGAAGTAGACGCGCAGTGCCGTCGTCATTTCGCCGCCGCCGACGACGACCGAGAATACTTTTTGGGGGTCGGAATTGATGGCTCGGGGAGAGAGTCTTGAAGAGGAGCACCACGTGTGGTGGATTGGCGGGAGGGCGGGACGGAGGGGAGGGGGGGGAACGAAGGAGGCGGTTTTGGGGAAGGCGTCGGGCTGCATTCACTTCTCCTCGCCTCCGCACACGAAAAACCACGGCAATATCCTTCCCCACTGCCAGGGACGTCGGATTATTGACGGTTGGTTGCAAAAGCTGGAGGAGAAATGCATCTCTCGATGCTTTAAAGGTGGTTTTGCGAGAGGAGTGTTGGCAATGGAAGACCTGGGCATAAGCCGACACGAAAAGGATCTTGATTCGTCTCATGGCCGCTGAGTTCACTCGTGAAGTCAATCCAACGCTCAATCCGATCGCGATAAGTCTTGGACAAATCGAAGTTTCTTTGGATTCCATACAATCCCTGAAGAAAACGAAAGAGATTCAGTGGTTTAAAATATTCTGGCTTCTTGTTTTCGCGTCCTGATATTTTCAGCATTATTTCACGGTGGTTTCAGAGGCATGTATACTTTCCCCAACCTTCTCTTGTTTACCGAGTTGTATCATCAGTTCCTTCGGCATACCGTCACCTCATTAAGACTGCATTCCTTGTTTCCCTGGTCTCCGTTCTTCCCGGAACAAAATCTAAATTTTCTTATCTTTAACCTTCCCAATAAGATCGGATTGCTACGACCTTCTAACACCCTTAAATTGTCGCGCCCCCGTTTTCAAGTACGAATCAAGCGAGAACCAACTACCACATTTATTCACGATATGGCATTGAGTAAAATTTCCATTAACCCCTTGCTCAGTATCTCTAACGTTAATTTCTTCAGTCTAGAAGAAAATATTTTTTTTAAATCAATCTTCCCTTGCCGCCTTTACTGCTGCTCCCGTCTTCTGTGCGATTCTTCTTAAATGCCATCCAAATGCAATTTACCAAACATTTAACAATGTAGAAATCTTACTCTTCTGAATACAAACACCCGATTGGCCGAGAGCTTCAATATTCGCATTTCACTCATGCTTTAACATAAACCTGGAATGTTTATCTATTGCCCGTTACTCTGATAGACTCTAAAACGCAAAACGAGTCGAGTCACGCTATTTCCAAGGAGTGATTTTAAAAAGACGTAATCGGAAGGAAAGGAAAATCCGAAATATTTTTATGCAAAATCAATAGGATCCACCCACGTGGCACGGCGTTCCTAATGAAACGGTTTAACCGATATCCGAACTACCTAGGCTGATCCTTTATTGCGCCATGCGTCGCAACGGCTTGAAGTGAAATTTGCGATCGCTGCTCACTTCAAAGTCGATAAAATCCAACATTATTCGACGGAACAATATTTAGATCGAAGCTGCCATTTAGAGAAAGGCGACGGTTTCTCTTGTCTGACTGGGCTGAGTGCGGCGAAATCAATATAATTTCATGAGATACATATCAGTTCACTCGAGCCTGTCCATGGGCAAGCTTTCAAATTTTAAAGCTCTCGCAACGGGTATAGTTGCACCCACTCCATCTGTCTCCTATCTAACGGCAAAGAAATGTATCTCTAATTTTACACCCCAGTCGTTAGTAACCTGAGAGAGAGGTATTCATTTCCTCTACATCTAATACGTTTCAGTGGAGAATTATTCCCTCATTTCTGCACTTTGATCGATGGTAACTAGTGCGACAATGAACATTTCGTAAAGCCCATTTGCGCCCATTAGCTTCTGCATAAATGTTTGGCTATTTAAGGCGAACGATCGATTTAATTCGTTTACGACCTCAACGCATTCGTCAAATGACATTCAAAATTTCATATCGTACACCCATATAAATCTTTAGGGTTTGCCAAACTTTTTCCAACGGAAAAATTGACCGTTCACTTTGCTTTAAAAAAAAATTTTATATGCAGCATGTACACGTAGAACAATCATTTGTGCAAGCTGACTGGCCGTAGTGGCACGGAGTATGTGGTGAATACCGGAGGAGGAATACTTAAACTGAAGAGACGCTCATAATTCTGCGCGCATGTACTCTTATGAGAGGCAATGGCGTTAGCGTCCATCTGCAAGATGGCACGAAATCCTCTGGCGACGATTACGAAATACGCAACAGAACGAATAGGGAGCTAGGAAAGCTACACCAAATCAGGATAATGATGGGTAACATTTGGGTTATTTGTATCCGAGTCACTACCAAGATCTTAACGGCGATATCAACAGCAGCAGTCAATGAGATAGGCAGTAACTCCACTCACGAACGAACATACGGCTTTAGCAGCACAAGAATAAGCTTGTTTCTTTGCATTTCTTAACATCTCGTAATTACCAAAACATTAGTATTAGATCAATATTGAAAGTTTGATAAAAAACAAGTGTACTCCATTTGTAACAATACCTTTTTCAGGCTCTAAAGGAAAAGGACGATGTAAATCATAAAAAAATGCATGCCGAGTCAGCAGCAACAAATAATGATTCAATAATCATTAGTTATTACGAAAATACGAATATATATTATCATTATTGATGGAAACTTAGCACTACTTATAGTAAAACATGCGGGTCGCGGTGGTCTAGTGGGTAGAGCGTTGGACTACTGACCAGAGGGTCCCGGGTTCGATTCCCTGGCAAGGCACTTTGGGCACCTGCAGCTCCACCCAAGCTAGTTGATTTTTCGGGTACCAGATCTTCCTGGGAAACCATAACCGGCACAGGGAAAGGAACTGGCCCCCCTACTCTGATGTGTGGATGTTCACACGCCGTCGGGCCTAGTACATGGGTGAGCTCTACCATCACCTACTAATCCACCCTTCGGGTTGATTACTGTGTTTATAGTAAAACATGAAAATATTAACACAGACGCTTTCTGAAAATCTCTTTATTTCTTTTCCATAATTAAATTCAAGTGTACTTCAAGAAAAAGTGAACGCCATATAGGTGCTATATATATATATATATATATATATATATATATATATATATATATATATATATATACGACATACGTATATATATATGTATATACGTATTTATATATATGTACGTATATATATATATATATACGTACATATATATAAATGTACGAGGTACACATATATTATGTGTACGAGGTAAATTACGCCTTTATTTATTTTTTATAGCCAAAATAGCAAATGCTACGAAAATGTTAAGGAAAACTACTCACAAAATTAACTTCACTTTTCCTCCTAGAAAGACGAATCTAAGTAGGAACACCTCTGAACACATCTGACTTAAATATGGCAAACAAATATCTATTGTAGACCAAGCAGGTATTCCCAAAGTACAGCACACAGCTATGGAAAAGTAAAATTCGTTAGTACATCGTATTAGTCGTAGTAATGGATATCTCGTTTAGTTTTTCAAATGATCATTAAAATGACTAGTCCAAAATTAATTGAAAACGACCTTGCGATAAAACTAAAGGCCTTGAGGGAATGGACAGAAAATTACAGAGAAAGGACTTCGGCGAGCCATCACTTGGGCGCAGGGAAGGTGGCGGGTAGGAGCAGGGGGAGGGGATGAATGAGGAACGGAGGCTAAAACGGCGAAGAATGAGTCGGGTTGTGTTGGTCAGCATAATGACCGGCGGTGGTCGAGGAAGCAAATGGGAGTCCTTGGGACGAGACAGGCCTCGCCACCGCCTTCGTGTCCATTGACAACGGCGGCCAAAATGCTCGGCGGTCGCACTTGAGGAGAGGCGCTAAAAAAGCATTAGTGGCCAGTTGATAAACGCCCACCCCCTCCCTCCTACATATCACCCTTCTCCCCGCCCCTCGCCGATTCTCTAACGCATGCTCCCTCCAATCTCGAGCTCCCGAGTATTTTCCTCTCTCACCTCGCCAAAATCGCTTATCTCAGTCGTTCCGCGTAGCCCACGCGCGGGTGCACCGATATTATATTATATATACATATATTTATATATATATATATATATTTATATATATATATACATACGTGTAAATATCCTCGAAAGCGTCCGGCGAAGAAATGCGTAAAACAAGTTTCACACGGACTTCTAAAGTGATTATAATTCTTTACTCGGATAGAAGGTCAATTCGTCTGGATACTCATATAATTGGATATGACACGCACATTAACACGAGAATACACAACCTACTTCATAACATGCACTAAGCATGGTCTCAGTCACCTGCTCTTCGATGGGTGTTTTGAATTACACCTGCTGCCTGGTGACAAACAAATTGTGACCACGTGCGCTGTTATTTCTAATTCTTATATCAAAACGACTTACAAACAAATTTGGAATCGAAAGTTTTCAGTATGAAAACGAAATTTTCAAGGTAACAGTTATGTGAAGTTGGTGAGAAGTCGACTACACGGTGAAACACGGACGCATTCAGTCATCACTATATTTAGGTGTTAATATAAAGTTTTATTCTTGAATTGCATAAAAAATCGAATTGCTTAAGCAACGCGAATACATTCATCAATAGTAACATGATCATCTTTGGACATTAGCTAGGATACAGATAAAAACTTGTAAGGTTTGTAAACCGAATGACTACGGTGAAGGGTTATTCCGCATCATGGGTCTAGTTACTATTTCCTCTTGCATGTGGCGTGTGTCCGTATGGACGTTTTCACCGTGCGTGCGGGTAGCTATTAAATGTAGGTATGTAACTTTCCGTCGGGAGAGCCGTAAATTCACACATCTTTTGATCACCAACATAATTGAATAACTTCTACGATGTACATCTCTCCATGCCTACAGACTCCTCATCTCCCTAAGTTTTAGGGACATACATAAGCCTAAGTTCTTTATCAACAACGCCATGTACCTTAATGGTCCAAAATGATCCCAGAAGTCGCACTATCACCTCAATACCCAACTGCTGCCGCTTCCAGTACTTGGAATGTTCTTCGGTAGCAGAGACGGATGGTTCGTTTAACAATGCTCGGATGGACTCTCATAATAAAACCTCAACTCGGACAGAATTCGGAATAAAAATAATCAAATCTTTAACGTTCCGAAAGTCATTGTATACTACCAGGGTTTTATTCGCCCACTATACACGTCCAATCCCACAACCCCTCTAACCCACAGAGGCGCCAACGAAGTGCAATGACTTTGGGCAGGACTGTAAAACGTAATACCGAGAAAAACAAACAGTAGAAGCCGTCTCGGTTCGTAATGTTTCTCCTTTATCCCAGTCCTCTCAGAAGCGAGCGATTCCTAGACCGCGTACTCATTCACGTCCAGGCCCCTCGCCACCCGCGGTCGACGCACGACTTTCTTGCCCGCTCTTCCGAGGAGGACACGGCCGTGGCATGTAGCGTGTGCTCCAGAAGTTATAACGGGGGGGGGGTTTGGGGGAAGAGGGAGAGGAAGACGACGAAGAAGTTTCTGTGGCGGTGGTGGTAGTCATCGTCTCAGGCGGTGGAGGAAGGGAGAATGGAAGGACAAGTAGTGTGGAGCCTTAAGGGCCTTAAAAAATGTGAGGAGGAGGGTGAGGAGGGCAGGTGATGCGTTAATAGCCGCAAAGCGTAAAGCCGAGGGAAGCGTGTGGCGTGGCAAGCGTGTCCGTAAGTCAGTCCTCCGCAGTCTCTTACAACCTCCCCGTCGTCCGTCCCGATGGATTAAGAGGAAATGAGCCGGATGAAGGCCTTAATAATAATAATAAAAAAGAAGATAAAACGCCCGTTTGTCCACGACTCTTAGTTTAAGTCCGAGGGAGGGTGTTAAACGTATGTGTGTGGGTGTATATACATACATATGTTTTTATTTATGTATATATATATATACACACACACATACATATGTGTATATATATTTACACATACATATGTGAAAATAATAATACACATACATACACATATGTATAAATATTTATATTTCTACATATATATGTACACACACACACACACATAGATTCACACGTGTTAATGTGGCCACACGTAAAAAAGACGGGAGGGAACAAGCACGCGGGTGTGGAACTCTCGGGAATCCGGATTTTATTGCATGTCCGCCGCATCCACTCGGGTTTTTTAACGACCGGCGAAAGTGACCGAAGAAATTCGAACAATGCGTCAATTTAGGCGTAATCATCGGGCGTATGGGAGAGGAAGGCAGGGGGTGAGAAGAGGAGAGAAAGAGAGAGAGAGGGGGGGGGGGGCCGTAAAAGAAAAACTTCCTATGCATGTTCCGGGAAAAAAATGTTTACTCCCGAGAGAGCATCAAGTTCACTTCGAAGAGAGAGAGAGAGAGGTGGATGGGTGTAAAAAAAAGGAGTGAGATAAATTTTTAATTCGAATCAGGGGGAAGGGAAGAGGGGCGGCTACCACGGGAACCGAAATTGACATGGGTGGGAGTGGGGCAGGAGATATCCGTGTCGGCGGAGTCAAGATTCGGAGCCGAGGCGAATGGATCGTGAGAGGGAAGGTGGAGAAAAACCCACGCACTGGACGCATGCAAGCGTAATACTTGCGGGTACTCCTTTCAACTACCCATACAAAATGGCCATGGAAAGAAGTACGGAGCGAGCAAGTCCGGATGTAGGCTTAATTACCCGTTTCGAGAGATGAGGGGAGTTTGAGGGTCATTATCGATCATCTAACAGGATCCAAAGGAAGTTATGAGAAAACGTCTCTCCTGTCTGTGGACTAATTTCGGCAGAGAGTCTCAAAAACCTGACGACGGAACTGTTTATGAGTTCCCCATTGTGGGAACAATTACACCACATGTGACGCCTTACAAAGGCTTTCCCTGATATCCATCTGAACTCTTTTTTCTGGAAGAATGCACCCCCTAATTTCAGAATAATTCTAGGCGCAGAAATTAAAAGCATTTAAAAACTTCCCAAGTGATGGCGGACCATGGGAGAAAAAGTGACCTAGAAGATGGAGAAGATGATTGATTGGCAATAAAATAATCTAGAATCCCTTTTCGTAAACTACTACATCGGTTTTCGTCGTTTTCGAAGTGACTCCAGTTTATCCACCAAAATGTAGTCATAATTAGCATCGTATTATGCATAAGCCATCATGACATTTTAATTGGTGTTTATCCTTCCCATTAAAATTTATTTTATAACTTCATCAATCGTTCATAAGTATCATTCTCTATAAATGCTCTAAATGCCTTTTAAATAAGTCGAAAGAACTATCGGTGTGGGAAAGCACCGTAAATCTCCACGCCGTTTCAATACACATCGAAAAGAATCTTAATCTTTGAAGCAATGCCAATGCAAACCGTGCCAATTTCCACGTTATCTACTGGGTTGTTATTATGGTCCATGGGAATACGGTAGAAGTTTTTTCAGCTGTTTCTACGAAATTTTACGATTTAACTGTTCCAGGTACATGCCCATGATTCTAGATAAAGCTCCTATTCTCAATTTGAAAAGCTGGATTTATAGGGTAGCTATAAATCTGGTATAAAGCTGGTATACTCTATGCCCCAGCTTCCATCCACTTTCCCTAGCTGATGGGAGAATAACCATCGGCAAGAACCCAATAGTACACACGAGCACGCTATACCTAACTTAAAAATAAAACGTATGTATAGCCGGAGCCACTTCACTGTTTTCAAATGACGCCCAGTCGACTATTGCAGCGCTATCGTGCGACTGACTAACCGCCAAACATTTCGATCATTACGCAGCGATAACTCCCACAAAAAAATACCCCCGTGACCCTTTCAGCTCGAGAAGAAAAAATATATCACGGGGTAAGTTTGGAAAACAGTCTGCAGGTTATACCACCAACTCTTCTGTGAATCCCACGTGGTTTCCAAGGACCGATGGGTGGGGATTTGCGTGGAGGAATGGCGCGAGTGGGGGGCGCGGGAGTCGGAGGGGAGGGGAAGAAATTTGATTCGCGGAACTCGGTCGAAGCGACGAATGAGAAGAGCCGATAAGGGATGAGGAGACGGAAAACACGGCGAAATGGGGATCTGTTATGATTGAGGGGCGCCGTGGGAGGGAAGAAGGGGTAGGATTTGAGGTTGATACGGGCTCTGTTGAAAGCAGTACGGCACTAACCCTTCCCTCGGCCCCGCTCTTGCTCCGCATCACACCGCACCCTCTCGAGATCCTTCCCCTAACCTCAACTCACCTCTCTGCCTCTCACTCACTCACTCCCTCTCTCTCTTTCCCTCCTAAATAGCGCGTGGACGCATACTAGCGCCATTCCGATGCTAATGAGACACCCAATTGGCCAATCCAGCGACGCAACCAGAGCCACCGAGGCACGGGGATGGGGTGGGGGAAAGGGAGGAGAAGAGTGGGGTGGGTAGCGATCTGTGGATTGAGTGGGGGGAGGGGGACGGGAGCGGCGGTGGCGGTGGTGGGTGCGGCAGCGTTTGAATGAAGGCCGTCTCATCGCCGATCGTCGCCCAACCCCGCACCCTACACCCCAAAAAACCCCCCACGATACCCCACGGACGCCCCGATGCCCCGGGAACTAACACACATACGCACACCTTCTCCCCACACCCGCCGGTGCTCCCCTTCTCCCTCCCACCCGGACCTTTGGTGGTGTTCGGCAGGTTTGCTAAAGGGCGAGGTTGGCGCCACTTAGCACCCATCGGCGTCGGTCGAAGGGCAGGGCGATCGATACGGGGAAGTGGGGGGATGGAAGGCGGAGGAGGAGGAGACGTGCGCGAGTGTGTGCGTGTGTTCGTGTGAGAGTAGCCGAAATCCCCCGCGGATACCTCTCAGCACACCCCCCAAAACCGCCCCCACTCACGTTCACCCTGACCCCTTCTTCTCCCCACCCGCCTCTGCCATCCACCGACGACCCCCCCCATCGAAAGGGCGGCGGGGGATTACTTTAATAATGATAATAATGATCGATGCCGAAGGGGGGCAGGTTACGTAGGATTTTGGGGATGAGTGTGGAGGGAAGGGTTGGCCGGGGGAGGGGGGGAGGGAGGATTTATGAAATGGGAGCACTTAAAATGGACGCTTCATCGATCGCCCGCGACATTAGGTTACGGGCTTAAACGACCGGGGAATATTCTTAAAGTGAAGGCAAAAACTTTTTGGGTGCGGGGGGAGGGCAAGGTTCGAAGCATCCATCCTTGACGTAAAGGTAACTGGTCGTTTCAAATGATGGAAGCGGAGAGGAGTGCCTTAAAAATTTGCATTCGATAGCCCCCCGAGTCTTTGAGTCTCCCCAGACGTGGGATCATGAATTGGAATTGAGAGTTCGAGTCGACCAGGAGCTGATTAATCTGTTTTCAATACAAGAGTGCTGCCGATTACACTGATGAAGTGTACCTTATCCAGGAAAAAAGGAAAATATCATGAACATAACGAGGCAGAAAAATTATCGCACATAAGTTAAGTGGCGGGTAATAACAGAATCAATGACAATAATTCGGCAATCGGGAGATACATCTCTTCCATTGTATTAAAAAAAAATTTTTATCTGAAATTTCGGCTTTAGTTTGATCCTATTAGCACACCCCAGTATCTTTAGTGTTTAGTGTTTCAAGAATATATCGTTGAATACAAATTTAGTTTTACCCTAGTCACTTTAGTAGACAGCAGTACACGGATTCCTACGCTATGAATTACGGATATTAGATTTTAGTTAGTACAACAAAAATAATAATAAGTAAAGAAGACGGTTCCACTGTCCCATCCAAGTTAATCGTCATGGGATTAGATCTTACCTGTAGGGATTGATGTTTACATTAAAAAATTAAGTAGTATAGAATTTAGAATTTTTGTACGAATTCCGGGGGCACAGTCGAAATTGAAATGGTTGAACATTTCCTCGTCAGTTATCGCGTTAGGAAACTAAATCATGATTGGTTTATTATTTACAACTATAATCAGCTGTCACTCAGGCATAGGGATGGGGTACTCATGGGTCTTGGACACCTGTTTTGATAAGACACATAGACATAATGAGAGAAAACTATTAACACATCTGAGATAATCCCCACAATGAACTCATTCAATTACTTAGCGCAAGAAATTTCGATATGGATTGGAGAACTTGATCCAATCCATGCAAGAAGAATATAGATGAAATTTAAAATTCTCATGTTAAATAAGATTAACATCGTTACTGAACACCAGTCTTTGAGCAAATAAAAGAAATGCATTTCTGAGAGTGATCACTTAAATTCAATTTACTATGACAATAACGATTTCAAATGCAACCGATTAAGCCAAAAACAATCATTCGTGAAAAATATTAATCAACCTACTAAGGAGTTCATTTTGCTTACCCCGAAAGCGGACGGTTTGAATGGTACGCTTGTGTGAGTTCACTTTCGCGTCAAACATTCAGGTTTCTTTTATTAACAGGGATAAACAGACCAGAACGTAATCCCCAATAAATACATGTTAGGTCTCCTTGGTCCATAAGGAAAGATGCCCAAGTATTTTCCGTAAGATTCGGAAATAAATAAAGATCTTCACACATCATTTACACGAGTCAAACAGAACTAAAATTCAGGACTAAGTCCGTGTGGCAGCTTCGAATATTTAGCAGTGGTTAATTGGCAAATCTCGTCGAACGAAGGAAGTTATGTAAGCTCAAAAGTTAAGCTGGAGTGCGAACATTCAAGCCCTTAAATACCCATTTCGTATCTGAGGTTGAATTTCGATAAGACGATGCAAAACTGTACGATTTAAATGAATTAACGGAAAGGGTCCGTGGCTCGTGGCACGCGAAACATGATTGACGGAGCGAGATATTGTGGGGTGGCGGGCTAATTGAGCGAGGAGAAATTAAAAACGCATCACTTTACAAAACAACAATTAAAGAAACGGACACAGCGAGGGGATTTCAAGGAAAATAAAAATATAAAGAGTTTTTTCCCAATTCCGTGGGGGGTGGGGAGTGGGTGAGGGGGGGTAGTAATTTCGGGGTGAGATTCTTGACATGAAAGTAGAAATTTTTCTTCCGTCCCGTTCGACTGCAAAGTTGGTTGCCACGAAATCCTGCGATGGGGCTGAAAAGGGATGAAAGAAAGTACGCACACACACCTTCATCCTCGCCCCGTACTTAAGAGGTTGCCCGTGGCCCTGCGTGCAAAGAAACTGTATACATTGAGCACGCGATGGTCTTTGTTTACTCAAAGTGACGGAATCATCCCGAGGATTTTTCATCGCCCCTGAGAACACGCTCAAAAGAACGTTACTCAAGATGGCCGCAACATTCTTCTCCCTTTGCACACACGACACTACTTACAGTGCAAATCCCCCTTGCCTGACGACACCTGCTTTATAAGAATCGTTCTGATTATCTAATGAGAAATACGAGTATACGAAACAGAGGAACGACTACACTGCAGCTAAGATTAATTTCCCGTGATATGATTCGTAACGGAAGGGTGAACGAACAGGCTACATCGCTACTTGATCTTTGGATACCATTTCAATTTGTAAGTACGGAATTTTTCGCACTCGCTTTAAGTATTGAAAACAAAATATCGATGGGGAAAGCTATATTTTTTTTAATTCCACTCCTGGAATCGAATGAGATCGTTGTCAATCGGTCATCAACTATTGTGTAGGTTAACCTCTTGTGGGTGGGCCATGTGCTCCCCGAAATCATGTTTACCGCGATAGGGTTCATTGCACGGGGGTGTTGATTACCAATCCCGCTTCACCAACAGCCGAAACGCTCATAAATGCCAGAGTACACGGCTTCGCGGCGCAGTAAACGCATCCGTTCTCTCACGGCCGCGTGAACTATCGCTGCCCTGCGGCTAGCCCGCAGATCTCCTCGACACTCCCGACGCCAACGACAACAAAAGCGACACTGATGACCGAGAACTGACTAAGCGGCGAGAGTAGCTTGATTATTGACCAATTCTAGTGAGCAGTGACGCCGGGGTGCTCCGCGAAACACTTAGTGTTCCGTGAATTACAAGCAGGGTAACACAGAGAGATAGTAAGACGCCAACGCAATGACAGGCGATCGTCCTAAGCCGGTTTGAACTTTGGACGGTCCGGTCTCCAGATGTTTTTTTATTATAATGGCCCCGGTCCTGAATTAAAAAAAAATAATTGGCCCAAGATCTCGTTGTTTCCAAGGCTTCGTAAAACAGTGGGGTGGAGAGGAAGGATTTTGTATGTCAACCTATCAACCACACCAAAAATATGTGAGCCAATAACTACATTCGACAGCCGAGATATGCTTAGCCTGAATTTGTAATGAATTGCCCATCCCGCAAAAACCAAAATCTGATTGCGCCACCGCTTTGAAATGAACAACTGTTTTTTTTCTTCAAGCGCGAGAAAAAAAGAACGAATTTTGGACCAAATTTCCATTGTCATTATGCTCAGCAATATAATATATGATTTAATGCAATCGTTGCAAATTTGTTTAGTACCATCGGATGATCCCAGCGTCCTTTTTTCGTGCTGTAAATTTTAAAAAAATCCATACAAATCTACCGGGGAGACCTTTCAGTCTAGTCGAGTGGAGCCTTCGGCTTCTGACCTGGGTCTCGCGTTTGATTCCCATCGCAAGCGATGACTCCGTCCACTTCCAACTACACCCAAACTACGTCATGATTCGGATTACAGATCTTAATACGCAAAACCATGGGCGGCACAGGGAAAGGTACGGAACATTAGGTGAATTCTAATTTCATCAATCAAAGCAACCTTCGGATCGATTAATTTGGTTTATTTTTTGTACCATGCTCAGCGAAAAGCATCTAGGCAACGCAGCCTATGAGAGCACCACATTTCTACACACGTGCATGTTTTCATGGTGTTAGGAGGGCGAACGCTTGACCCCCGACACCGAAATCACAAGCCAGTCGCGAGGACACAGAAGAAAATCGCCTCGCCTCATCCGGTTCATTATTTTCGCGCGCGTGCGCCGTTGGTACCGCACCTTGCGGCGTCGGTCCACCTTACGGTGCGATGACGCGGTAGTGGGCGGTTGACGCGAGTGAGTGATGTGATTGAGCTGTGAGAGGAGCCGACGGACTGGGATTTCGGAGGGAATGGAAGGGTATCACGGGGAGAGGAAAGGATGAGTGTCGGTGGCGGGGAGGGGTCCACGAACTGACGGAGCGGTAACGGAGGGTGGGAGGTCGTGGGGCATCCCGGTCGAATTCTAGGGGGGGGGGGGCGGAACGACGCGGGAACACGGGGGTAATGAGGGGTGAGGCGGTTAAAGGGACTGATAAGGCGTCACCAATAAGAATGCGCTGACGGGGGAGGCGGCTTCGACCCTCTCCCTTCCCCGACCACTGGCCCTCCGCTCTCCTCCCCCGCTACTTTTCCACTACTACCTCCCTTAAAAAAAATGATTCCACTCCCTCTGGAGCACCCCCCGCCCCCACACGCGTCCCTCCCCGTCGTCGTCCCGAAGCCCCCGACACCGAGCTCACGGCACGCAGCCATTTATTTTGCCCCAGAATGGTTTGCGGTGTCACTCCCACGTCAGGCGACAACAATATTCGGGAGGTGATAAACGCAAAAATTGAATCACTCGCCGGAGGCAAATTCGGAATTTAATTTTAAATGAATGTGGAAGGAGATGAAGGAATCCACCTTATGCATCCTCCCTCATCGAGGAAGATTACAAACAAATACATACTCTTGGTGTCCGTACCTTTGATTGATGGCAATTCATTAAACCAGGGGTTGTTTGATGGGTGCAGTCAAATTTCTTTTTGAATGTTTTCTTCGAATTGCGGATGAGGCAGAATAATCTGAATTATTTCCTTCCGTTAGACCACATAAACAATAACGAGGTTGTTTTGTTCATTAATTAGACTAAATAGTGTTTTTTTATGATTACGATGATTTTTTAAGAGTGAACTCCCAAAGCAATTGCTTCAATCAAATGGGACGGACACAAATGATGCAGGTGCAAACAATCCCAGCGTTAGCGCTCTCTGAACTTTGCCGATTACGTAAACATTGGCGGGTAACTCTTGTAATAATTTTAAATAAACTATACATAATTTGCAAATCTTATATTAAATATACCACAATTCGATCGTAAAATATTTCACTGAAAAAATTATCCACGGGTTGTAAATTGTCACAAACAAAATGGATTAGAAATTCATACATTGTTCATGGCTTCTGGTTATGGATACTGTAACTATTGCGAAAAGCATAAGTGAGTTGTACGAGTATGTCATTTGTTTTTAAGGTCGATTAATTCCATTGGATAGTCAATAAAAATATTGTATGTTTTCCCATGAAGCGTAACCAATTGTAACAATTTTTTTGTGTGTGTTGGATAAAATTATTTACAAGCTGGTAACGGGAAAAATTTCAATTTTTCTGATCGCTTTGGAAAAACAGCAGTAAAATTCCTTTCGCTAAAGTGAAACAAGAAACGCGCCCAAGGTTTAATACTTTGGGTAAACTCAAAAGCGAGAGAGATTAATAAAGACAAAGAAAGTCGATCACAATCTGTTCATCAGAATAATGGGAAATTTGGAAATAATCACAGGCTGGGAGGCCAAAAGTTATCTCACGAAAACGGAATGAAGCCTTATCGCATACATCTACATGTATACCGTGCAAGGCGCACAATAGTGTATGGCAAGGGGTGGGAGCACCAATGGAAAGGAGTAGGGGATTAAAGGATTGGACGTAGAATAGGGCAGACTGTTCGTATTTGGGGAGGTTGCCGCTAACACGTATATTATGTGACATAAGGAATAAGTTCTGATGCCTATTACCTAAATTTTACATTCGCGGCCAGGTCGCCTATCAAGAGTTTATCTACGAAAAACTTGGCAGTCGAGCTCACATTTGAAAAAACTTTGTCAAAACAAATCTGTCATCCAATCTTCATTCCTCTCGTTATTCTGTATTTATGCCAGAAATTATATGCGCGACATTTTTCATTTTACCAGAAGATGGTCTGCTCAACCGGGCATAATTTTTCCTGGGGCAGGAATACACGTCTAATTAACTGTACATGCATGCACTTGAAAAATTTTCTGAGAAGGTCAAGTTAGTAACGTTCTCTGGCCATCAAATTTCTTCTGCAGCTTTAAAATTGTGGCAACATTAGAATGAGTTTGTCCAAACGTAATTAATAAATTATTGCATGACATGCGATCATTGATAGCTGCACCAAGACAGCCTTTAAATAAAAAAAACTTCTCTGTTCACCCCTCCCCTCCCTGTTCATACGCAAATTCCCTTCGTGGAATCTTTAGTTCATCATCGATGATGGCTATCTAGGAAACTTCAGCTGCAATGCTTCCAACATTCTCACGATCTACGGTAAGAGTGAGCCATCGGGAGAGCCTCATATTCTGGGATAACCGATGCAGGGACGCCCAAGGTACGGAGAATTTTCTCCACAGATATCCTCGTCGGCCACAAGTCCCCCCCCCCCTTTTGGACCGCTCGAGAAAAAAATTGTTCAGCAAGTGTACGGTACTTCGGTCAAAAAATATTTAAAAACATGTGGAAAAATGATGACCGAGGAGACAGGAATTTTTTGAATTTTTCGAATCGCCATATATGTGTAAAAATAAATTATGCAACCTAATGGTCTCAAATAACGGGGGAGGGGAAAGGGCTATGTGGGCGGGGGGGGGGGGCGAGAAGCGAGGGGCCCGCTCACCGTCTGCTAACATTGGCCAGCTTAATTAAACCGCAGTGATAGCTGCCTCCCGGACTGCTCCCGTCCGACACCCCCCCCCCTGCCCACCCAATCCCCGTCCGTCCCCTCGCCACATTTACCGACCCCCGTTCCCTATCTGCACCAAGCCCTCCTCATCCTCGGCCAAAAATCTCCATATTCCGCCCCCGTGCCCTCCTTCCACCGGTCGCGGCTCCCCGAGTCCCTGCCCCTTCACCCATCCCGTGTACAGGCCTCTCCTTCCCGTTCCCCCTTGTCAGGAGGCAGGAGGTGAAATGAAGAGTAAAAAAAATAATGAGAGGGGCTACTCGCGGGGGCCCTCCCGTCTCAATTCCGCCCACGTTCAGTTTGCAGGCCACGACGACGTTCCAATCCCCATCGCGGAATCCGTTTCCTCCCGGTCGAATCGTGATTTTCCTTTCGAATGTCCCGAAGGCGAGATCTCTTCTCCCTCCCGAAGAGTATAATGTTTAAAAAGTACAAGTCCCGAAGTGAATAAAAACATACGGACCGTATCCTAAGTAGGGTTCAGCTAATCCCGCTATCAGGTGAGCGCTGACAAAAGTTTCAATTCCCATGGCTCTGTCAAAAGCCTTTTTTTTTAGTGTTTTAATCGAACCATCGCTCTAACTCATGAGCACACCGAATTTCAATCAAATTTAAATTTATTTTCGACCTCTTTCGTGTCTTTGTAACTTATCCCATCTTCAAGACCCGTGAATATTTGTTGAATTAATGCGAACAATCGATTACAATTAGTTTTTTAGCCTTCAACACGTTTTACAAGTGATTAACACAAACGTTATTAAGTGCATATTTGAATCTGTGTAGATGCGATATACATGTAAGCTTGCAAAAGAGCTCACTCTACGTCAACCTCGGACGAAAATCTCCTGCAGAAAGTATCATTTAGACATGTTTTAATATTAACTAAGTCATAAAGTATTAAACTTTATCTCTGTTGTCAATATTAGATCGTATATAAATTGACGGGGACGTCTGCGGTCCATTCTGCCTCGCGCGGGGAGAGTTTAGAGCATGCATATTTAAGCGATAGAAATAACATTAAAAATCATTCATTTTTAACGATATTCTGCTATTTCTAATGCTCGTTATCATTAGAATTCCGTTGAATTCCCGAATATGATCATTTACCCTGAGACATGGTGGGAAGTATACGTAACCTTTGGAAAATTGGACTACCACTATCTTAACGAAAACTATCATCGCAATTCTTAATCGATCAAAAACTATATTGTTCCAAGAGCATTGGGAAAGTATTTCAATTAGTATATGTACACCATAGAAGCTCTAGACTTTAGCCTACCGTATACGATAGTGAACAAAAATTGTGAAAAATGTATATCACCGCTGATGCGCCTAATGAACTGCTCGACGCATTGTCTAGAATTCATTTAAGTGCCTGTGATTATTGAAATATACCCGATGTAATATAAACATGACGATCAGATGAACTATCAAATTAATTTGAGAATATGTACAAGTGTTAATAAATATATTTTCAGAATTTCAAGGTGCAACTCTCTGTCGTTATGGCGATCTATATCATGCCACGGAATATTAAGGAAAAATCATAAATCTTCAACACTTTTTATCTTTTATCAAGACCTACCATGCACGTAATACAATACGTATAATTAGAGGCATAAAAATACTCCAAAATTATACTTGAGTAATTATTTCTCTTGAGGAAATGATAAAATAGAGCACTTATTCAAACTACCTAAATGAATTCATAATGCTGAATGACTGAAGATAAGCATTAAACAGGCTTTACGCTAATCAGCAAAACCACGGAAATAAGCGACTAGCTGAACAAAGCAATGGCCCAGTTTTATTGCTAATTGGCATCAGATGTCAAAGACGCTATTCCGTAGACCGCCCGTTTACGGAGTCCTTAGGCGCAAAACGAGGCGCTTTGTGGAATCAGACATCACTCAAACAACTTGGTGACGCTAGCTTTGCGACGGAGTTTGTGGTCCCAAAGGCACAAATGACTTCACCGCGTGAGGTAGTTACGGATAAATCTTTTGCCGTTTCATGATGTCCTATTTGTAATTTTTGCATCACTACTTTCGCGGATCTTACTTCAGACAGTCTCAACTCCTGCGATCTGTCGAAACCAGTCCCCGGTTCATCAAAGACAAATAAATGATAGCTCGCCAATCACCCTGACCTGAAATGTTAACATTTAATTTTTTAATCAAGACTAAGTCGAATCAATTATCATACTGTCAAATTCATGGGAATGAAAATTCGTATCAAACTAAGAGCCTATTCATAATTAAGATTACTTATTGGAAATTAGTTATAAATGATAACGGATGTTCACCAATAAGGGGGATCATGAAAGTGTTTGTGAAACCTGGTTTCAATGTAAATACCCAGAAATTTTCTTTAACTACCCTAATTCAAAATTAATGTCAGGTTATCCATGACTGAATGTTTTAATTTCTTTTAAATTCATGGAGGCATGCACATACGTATATATCGAGGGTATCCGAAGGAAAATGTCATTGAAATTTCATGTGAAATTCCTAATTCCAAGTTTTCTATTGACTCAACATCTGATTCTTGTAGAGTGAAAAAATTACAGTTTCACATTTTATTTCTAATAATTCAGAGTTTATGAGCAAGTGAAGAATAATAATGATTGTTGCTATTCCCTGTTAAACAAGAAACGGATGAAAAAGATATTGTCAAACCAAAGACAAACTACCTAAAATTAAAATCATATGCACAGAAATTAATCATCCTACTTGCCGCGGAAAAATTAACTCATTAAAATCCTCAATCACTTTACTTAATCATAGATAGTCAGAGAAAGGAGGATTAGATTAAAGGGTATGGGAATAGAATTTTTGCAATCTTAAACAGCCGCGTCGTGACGCAAAAATTGATTCCGTTCGTACTTAAGATCACCTCTCGTAAAATATAAAAGCAAGTTTCACTAAGACAAATGTACAATAAACGTGGCTAAGGTCGTGAATCAATATAAACAAAAAAAGGAGAAAAGTTTAACTAACTTTGCTTCTCTAAATGCAGCTAGACTTTAATCGTTATTTGTCATGGGTATGGATAAACTAAATTTCTTGCGTGCTTACCGCAATTTTGAATTATTTCCTTCCCTGCAAAACTTTAAAATCAAATAAAATAATTTGTTCATAATTTATAGTCTCCATCATCAACACACGCCATATTTTTCTAATACAAGGGGTTTGGGTGCAAAAATCAAGGTATTCAGTACGAAAAAAGTGTTTGCATTCCTGGGAAATGAGTCCTGCATTCACTCGGACTTGGAGTAAGTCTCTGATAAGCAATGGAAGTTATTACGTTATTTTTTTATGCCGTTTCATGAAGGGAAAATATCACCTCATACGATGAGAAACTAACTCATTGGTGATCTAAGAAATGTTCATTATCTCTAATGTAAATATTTGCTTGCACGCATAACTTACTACTAAATACGAATGAAAGACATGCACTCTAAAAGGCATTCCATCCGATTCCCATTACTTTTTCCGTGTCTCAAACTAAATGTCCTTAACTCTGCAATATTCTAAGGATATAACTGCATAGTTTCAGTGATTTGATCGAGTCATCACCGAGAAGAGTATTAAAATGAGCAACGGACTTTTTGAATGTCATACCCTTAAATGAAAACAAAACATTCCCTCGTTCGAATTTGATAACATCAACAGCTACTATTGAATTCTCTCCTAGCCGAAATGGCCGCGGGAAAAAATGAATATTCTATCATGCGTGAATGGAGATTAGATGCATGATGAAATATTACTTGCAAGTTCAATGTCTACCGGAATTCCTTGGCATGTGAGACTTGCACACATGCACACTGCGCCGTATATGCGGGTGTGGAAATCGGAAGTCGACAAATTCATCGAAGACGGAAACGATGATCATTCCATCGAAAACCTTACGCGGAAATGTGGTTTCATGTTACGTATAACAGAATTATTGTATTATAATTGTGGAATTCAACACTATGAACACCAAAACAAGTTCGGCAGATAAAATATCATGCATATGAATTTGAGACTTACATTTTGAAGGAATTTGTAAATTAATAATTAAGAATCTGGGTTTGGAAAAATGAATCAGATTAATGAATGCGGGATTCGTGTGATGAGCACGTTTCCTTTCAATTATGTCGTGGTTTCATTTCCCCCACGTAGCGATTGCGCAATTTGTTATGGAACTAATTGTCGTCAACTTCCCTTCTTAATACTATAACAACAGACATCTTCATCCTTGTATCTTATGAACTGAAATATTTGGTTACAAATATTAGCGCTGTACGCTACTTCGGTCTGGTTAAAAATAATTCTTACTTATCCGGACGGAGAAGCTTAAATGAAATAAATAGCCTAAGAGTTCTTTAGGATGTATTTCAAATAGAAAATCATCGATAAAGTTAGAAATTCTACATAGACCTTATTTTTTCTCCAAAAAGCATGAGTAAACTGTAAAATAATTGAGCTTACTTGAAAGTCACCGTACCGTAATATCTGAAGTTGGGATGGAAATATTATTGCGCTTTTTTTAGAAATGTTGTGATTCAATGAAATCAAATTAAAATGCCCTTGATATACATTGAAAACTTACTCTGCTGAATTTAGTAAGTCATTAAAACAAGTTGACTTTTATTCATTTACATGGAAAGAATTTATTTTTCATAACACCGTTTTTTAAGCGATACGTATAAAAGGTAGCTCTATATTATGCATAACCGCCTGTTTATAAAACATTCCGCTAAAACCTTAGGGTTGCATCTATTGATGACGATGCATTGACGGAGCAGGATCGTGATAAGTTAATGATTTTGAGGAGATGGACCCGAAGTTATTTCAACCAAGCGGGCACAAACACCACGATTCGTACTCAATATAATGATGTCATTATTATTATTTCGAGGCATCTATTTTTTTCAAACAAGGACCCCGACTTTTAAGTGAAACCTAATATGAGCGACAAACGTTTCGTTTGGAGTGATCCATTACATTCGGGTGATGACGGTGTTGACCTACGATTCGCGTTAATTAGGATAGCGCAGCGAGCAAGCTTGCAGCGCGCCGGGGCTTCAGCTGGGGACGGCGGCTGCGCCAAATTCCGTCTGTCGACTAATCGGCCATCAACCGCCCCGACAGCGTCCCGTCAATCAACCCTGTCGATGAACCCGTCTCTCACTAACCGCACCCGGGGAGGGGAAAGGGTTCAGGGGTCCTCACCCCTCAGATCCTCCCCTTTAGTGGAGGTAGATGCCTGCCTGTCTCCCCACACAGTCGCTAGGGTTGCCTCCGCTGTTCTCTCCAGGATCCCCCTCTGCTCAAAAACCAGGGCCCCCCTTCGCGACACCTCTCCCTGCCTTCCTCCGACTCCCTCCCCTCCGCCAGCCCGAAAGCGTAGTAATGTTCCTTAGGTATTCCGCGCGGATAGAGACAAGTGTTTGGCGAAATTTGGATCGATAGTGTGAGGGGCATAGCAAATGAGGTCGGGACCATGTGCGTGCCTGTGAGGGTCGCATATTCGCCGCCAGAGCCGCGGAAACATTTTCCGGGTTTTCCGATTGTACTCGGAACTTGCGTAGAATAGTACACGGGTGAAAGTACTCCAAACCGCGCAGTAAACACTGTTTCTAGTGCAAACCTAAAGCATATTCTGTGTTACGATATCCTAGGTGACGGCCCATCTAAGGAAAACCGGATTTTAACTCTTTAAACGGCGGTAACCTTTACTGGCTGTTTTAGTAACTACGATGTAAGAGTGTGCCCCTTTGCAAAATGTAATTAATATTAAAAGAAAGATAAACCTTCAGTAATAGTTCTTTCAATAATTGCTTGAGTTGGTATCTTTGTTTTTCAATCCGCATTTTTACTTCTTTGGTTAAAAATGATATTGGACGCGACGGTCCGCCTAGGATAGATTGACTTCAGCGTTTAAAATAGTAACACTTTACTGCTATCCTGTAGTAATTAAATAATAATAGAGGCCATCAACAATTTTTCCTAAATTTTATCATTAAATATTTTCACTTAATGCCCATCTCTATTTACGTAGGTAAAAACCTGTATATAGCTTGATATACATGCATGATGGCGTAACGTCCTTAACGAATACTATCTTATCGTTGGACAAAGGTGAAAAATAACCTGCAAAGTTGGCATAGCTATAAAACGGATAATTACTGAAAAATTCTGCAACTGGAGTAGAGAGGTGCCTGTGAGTGTTACTATGGCGCATCAATCCAACAAAGAAGCTCGAAGTTTATAACTCCCCATTTGTAACATGGGCACCGAAGACTCGGGAAACGTTGCCAGCACCCGGAAATAAATATGCGGAGACCTAGCACTTCGCGAATGTGTATATTAAAGGGCGAGGATTCCACGTCTCTGCCAGGGTCCTATAAGACAACGCGAACGGTGGGAGGTGGGCGCGCGCTCGCGAAGTCGCGGGACCCTCGCGCCAGTGCTCCTCCCTGGACTCCTCCTGCTTCGCGACCGTGTCATTCAGGCGGCGATTCCCGACTCAACTCGTATTCTTCTGCCAATAGAATTAATCTTAATCGTCTCAATAGCGGAGTTGGCGAGACCCAGGCTTTGGAAGGATCGCAACATCGAAGTGGTAAAGGCTCTCTTACAAGTTACAGACCTTACTTGGCAAAAGCGGAATATCCCCAAAGAAACTAATAATTTTCCTTCGACAGACACTCAAATACTAACCATTGCCATACTCAACTTAATCACAGTTGACTTGTTGATAGCAAAGACTGACATTGATCGGTTATCATGACCTGACATTGGTATGTACCTACATACAAATTGTTGTCACTTGTAATAGCACATGACTCCGCCACGTTAATGCTGAAAACATATTTGTTTGAACCGAAAATTGAAACGCAGAATCGCTTAGATTGAATTCGAATATTATTCTCAAACTACGAACGCTCCCGCATAACACTACATAGTATTTTTTTCCCAAAAAATCGGAGAAAAGATTCATTACTACGAAAACCCAAGATGAGAACTTTTTAGGCATGTAAAATGGGCGATTGAAACCTAAACAAAATCCTCGACAGTTAATTTTTAGCCTTCAGTTGTTTTATCTGTATTTTTTCCATGAAATTTCACATACCTACCGGTCGCGAACTGAAAATAATATAATTAATTTTTTGACATGTAAGAATGAACACTTCATTACTAATGTGATTCCACTGAACTCCCATTGACGAAATATGAGAAAATAATTCATTACACTTAATACTACCTGCATATAATGATGCTTAATGCTAACTAATATGAGCGAATTCCATAGGAATGGAGAGAAAACCTAGATATACTTTTGTTTCACCTACGATAAATCGAAAATGTCAGAGGTATTTGGTATTTATTCGCTCATAAGTAAATTAATGGCTAATTAATACGCAGGTGGCTAATTACCTCCGTTGATAAGTTTTAGAAAAACAAGTGACTGCAAAAGTGAGAATGTTTCCACCCCTAAATCACCACGGCAATCCGACATCCAGGCTAATGGAGTGACTATTACCTACGGATAAGTATACGTAGTATGTTTACTCTGACTGGGAACGAAATGTTTTCAGATGTCGAAGAAGTGTCGACTATCTTGAAATTTGTTTTAGGAGAAATCTATTAACATGGCTGGCTACTGACCATAAATCGCGTGACAAGTAGACGGACAGGTGTTAAGAAGCGGTTCCATTCACCGAGCATGCACGAACAGTATCATTTGTAATTTCAACGGAATTCGTGAAAATCGTGGATTCGTGTCGTAAAAACCGTAAAAATGCTTCGAATTTTTCTCGACGAAAATTATCGCCTTTCGCCTCCAATTGGCGTGAGCGACATTCCCGCTAATCCGCAAGCGCAATCATGCGACGCGCCTTTGGACGGAAGGCGAGGAAAATCGGAAATCGGCTGCCGACGGATCTCCAATTCCCGCGGAGACCCTCAAACCCTTTACCTACCAACCGGCAAACGTATCAACACGTCAATTAAACCGACGGCCGCCATAATAACCTCTCTTATTAACTTAAACAAATAATTTAGATTGGCTCGACGACCTATAGAATTTTAATTTATGATCACGCACTTAATAGTTGATGATTTTTTTGGGACTTCGTAGAAAGATATTAAGAAAAGTTTAAATATTTCACATATTTTGGGCGCAAGAAATATTCTCATAGAATTTGATATGCACTAGAAAAATCTCTCTCTTTCTTCATTCGACATTTCAAATTTGACATTCAATTTTTCAAGTTACACTTTAGGCTCTTTGCCCGGGGGGTCCCGTCTCCCATGAATGAAACACATTATGGGTGCGTCTGCCTATATTTGCACCAAGTCGCTAAATATGACGGAATAGCATACCATTTCCATAAGAAATTCCACGCGACAATAAAGTTAGTTACACAAGGACCAAGGCGGAGTAAATGTGGCCCCGCGCGGGATTTGACGTGACTGGCCGCCGCCGTTTTGCGGCTCACTCGGCTTGTCCCTTAGTCATACGTACTCAACAAGCAGCTAACATCAACTAACGAACTTTGAAAGGGAGGAGTGAGAGCCAAAAGTTATCCCAGGGTGCAACGGCATCATGCAGTGAAACAATCTTTGCTAAGGAGTCGGCTTTCTCGCTGGAGCGAAGGGACACGACGGGTCCCCCCCCCCTTGTGCTGCAAAACTGGGGCGGGGAGCTAAGTTTAGAGGGGGCTAGGGGTCCGGGGCAAAGGGCGTGGGGCGATGGCATTACGAGAGAAACCGCCGCATTGACCGCCGGCCCACCATTCCTCGCGGGGATGGCAGGTAGTCGGTCAGAGGGAGCCGTACGAACTCCCGACCCGCCGACCGCAGTCAAGGTGTCGTGCGTAGCGGACCTCTCCGCAGCGACTCACGACTCCTGAGGCGGGCCGCTCGATCCGCGCACGCGCCTTGTAACTCCCGATGGCGCCTCGCCACGGACCCCTTCACGGGATTAGCGAGAAGCGCCGCGCACGACAGGGCCGATTGCCATTATTTTTTTCAGCAGATTATTTGGAGCGGTATCAGATTTGGTTCTTGGACATCCCAACGGAGAAGATCACGCGTATCTCGGCATCCGATCTAAGTAGCCGAACCTAGATGGAGTGCAAAATCCATGGCGGGATCTGAACCCGCGAACTTCGGGTCGGCTATCAACTTGATTAACAAGCCCGGCGATTATTCAGTTGTGCACTCATGGGGTGGAAGAAATACGGTAGGTAGTGTTTGTGGTTGCTACATAATTTCCGGAGAGAGTAACGGGGCGACATTTTTTGCGGCAGGTGTCGATGCGCACATTTTTGGTGATTTCAGCACGGCGTGGTGAATACTCAAGAGAGTATCCCCATCGTTTATCTTATGGTGGGCAAAATCCCCTCAGACAAGATTCTTTTAACTTGCTGTTGGAGTGAAATTCCATGAACAAATAACAGTCTCGTTCAATGGCGCGAGACTTCGTCGTTTAGAACACAGTGATTTATTTAATGACATTAGTTTCGGGGTTAACTTATAGAAATACACAATTCGGAGAAAATATAATTGTTTTTTTAAATAAAAAAACGACACGGCAATCACGACACGCGTCACAATTCAAAGAATAATTTTCATTAAATCAATGCGAAAACCAGATTGTGGAAACAATTGTTTCAAGTACAATAAATATCCACTCTGTACAACAATAAATATCTACTCACTCCTCTTGCCATTAAATCTATCTCAACGTCACTTGGATGCTTGCATAAGTTCCTATTTTCAACTTATTCCCTAACTTACCAAATGGCACGCCGATTTTCTTAACTAGTAATTTGCAGACTGGATTAGTTTGGTGGTCACCTCCAACCCACAGGTTGTGGACTCGAGGCCAACCTTGGAAATTGGTGTAAACTTTCCTAGTTCATTCAGTCCCGGGGAAATTCGATGTCAGGGTGACTTATTTGGGATCCCTTAGGCTTAGGGGTCAACCAGAAACAACAGTAAAATAGATAAGTGAAAAATACGTGAATCACTAAGTTAAATTTGACTTTATTAGTACTTTTTGTATCCTATGTAGAGTGCTTCATTAAAAGCATGTCCTTTGTTCGAGGAGTATTGATTGATTAATTCAATTTATTATGTGGATTGGTACGAAATGTTGATTTTCCTCGGAAGCCGAGTATTCGTGGTTGTTACACGATAGGATGAATTTCATACCATTTACCGAATGACACTGACAGTCTAAGATGCCATAAAAAGTTGACCCGTAGTGAAACCGGGTGTCCGAGTGTAAATCACAGTCAGCTAAGTCACTTGAGTTGTTCTACGTAATAAACAATTGGATATGAATTTGATTGTTCCACTATCAAAAAATAGACACCAATATCTACGCAATTTATTAACTCATCACATCTGACCAGGCAAGTTTATCAACTCAGCAGTGAAAGTAAACGCTGAAGTAATTTCACAGCATATTAAATTCGGATAAATACGCATTTAGAGCTCTCAAAAGAGTCATGCAGCTACGAAGGTAATTGTAGAAGATCCCAGACAACGCACAAAGAGGGTATTTCTCTCAGAATCACCTTATTTACCGACTAATTCTAATGGATGAGTGATATGTCTTCTTCATTACACTACTTATTGAATGATTTACTAAGCTATAATTATTGTAGCATTTCAAACCATGTCAAAGCCATAATCCTCAACCACAATACTTGGCCATTAATAAAATGAAGCTCTGAAATGCATTTAAGACCTATGACGCGCAAAACGAAGCATCAATTGGCTCAGCATGGGGCTGTAATCTCCCCCAGTGCCGTGTATGGCTTCCCAGATAAAATCTAGCACCCAGAAACTCTTGCTTGATTGAGGGTGTGGGCAATTATTTGCGAAAATTCTATCGGAACCCTGAGGACAGTAGCCGGGTGCTCACCGATGAGTAGTTTCAATTTACATTCAAGTACAAAACCTCTATGTCACATCCCTTTATATAATAAAAATTAATTATTGCGAAAGCCATGAAGCTTCCCAAGTTTCCTCACCAAATCAACAGCTAGGCATCTACATACTCATCGCTTTATCAACTACAATAAATGATCAGGCCCTTACACCGACTACTTGAGCATAATTAGATTAAACCCTTCCCGTAATCGATTACACTGACCAATTAGGCACAATTAATGCAATACCTAAAACATATGACTGCAATGATGATGGAAATGCATAAACATTACAAGATACTTCTCATGCCGTATCCTTCCGACTTCAATTCATCTTTGAACATAAAACAATGACGTGTAACCTCTTGATACAAGGACACTCACAGAGTATATATTAACATAATATTTCGTAAAAATTGATTTATTTCGTTGAAGAACTGCATTCACGTTCTTCCACTGGGTTTGCATTGGGTATGAGCATTTGAAACTTACTATATTCAAAACTTGCGACACTCTTTTCAATTGAATGCAGCAACCTAGCAACCAAGGGACAGAAGTACAACCCTGGTCATCATTGGTCATAATTCATCTTGGTGCAAGTTCCTTAAAGTAGTCACTTATGTCCATGAGCCAATGTAAAACTTTCAATGTTTGGTTACAAAAATGAAATCATATGAAAACGTATCGGTCAAAAAAGCTGAAGGCACATGTACCAATAGCAAAATTTGGAAATAAAAAGCCAAAATGCATGCATTATTAACAAATTGTAAAAGTAGAGGAAAATATTTATGCAATTTTTACAAATAAATGCCACAGTGGGCATAAAAGACGTCATAAATGACGCAAACAAATAAGTAATACCTGAAAATTATTAACAGTGGAATCGTAGCCACTCAAAATGTTTGACTCGCAAAGTATTTTCAGTGTCTGGGAAAGGTATGAAAAAATTATTAACAAAAGTGATATTTTCTATGTATATTTTATTTATATATATAATATGTATATTTGGCACAGGATCTCTTTTTCGGCTCAATTTGTTTGTCTGGAAATGTGCACAACATTTACAGGTATACTGGCTCTTGAGTTAATAAATCCATGGTGTGAACTCATTTTTTCCGTTTTATCAAATAAAATATCTAACAGATAAGTCTTTTTCAACATCTTCTGTTTTGGTATCACTGACATTGATCACAAATGAATTCTTTCATACAAGAATGCAAACGTATTTTAATGGAGTCTCTCGTCACTTTTTTTGCATTTTTAAAATTCAGTCCAAAAGAAGTTCATTGTTGTTAATGGTTGGTGCTCATCAATGTCTTTTTTTTACACTTCGTACGGCTCTGCAACTTTGGAACTACAAACATGACGACAATACGAAATAACTAGTGACAAAATATAGGGTTTCCTTTTTTTTTGTAAATGTTTGGAATGAATTGGACGTCAGACAATTTACATAACCATCCCTACTGATTACATTTTTAACTGATTAACAAGACTGGATTCCAAATCACTGGAAACAATACGAAGGCATTGGAATCAGACAAGAAGGCATGAGGAAACTCCCCAAAGCAAGGACACGATCCAAGAATATTAATTTATCTCTCCAATTAACGACTCTTGTGCATCACTAGGCATTTCAATTGCTACCACCATCGAACCAAGACATTCCAGCATGCACAAGGTAGAGAGAGCCGTGCACATCCAATTAACCCTGATTTGAAACGGCCACAAAGGCTTATATTAGACCAAATTTTTACAGATTTTTTTTGTTTTGATTAGGCTCGTAATTGCTCAAGCTATCTCCAGTATTGGAGGGTTGCCTCACTTTAATCAAAGAGTCGGATTGAACTTCAATTTATTTAAATGGTAAACAAAAACAAAATGATCCAAAGGAAAATAAAATGGAGGATCTATCTCCATTTGTGGTTAAACCCAAAAATCTCAACAATTTCATTTAAAGGGCACAAATTTGGGGGGAGTCGCGAGGGATGTCAATGCAAAGCGACTGAAAAGGAGGGAATTATTAAATTAAGTTCAATAGGTTGAATCACTTTGGCTCGCATTGCGGATATCCGAGCGAAACAATCCAAATTGTGTACAAACCCATGCATTCATATTATTCGTCAAAAAAAAAACCCGCCAAATCCTCCCGCGTGAATCATGAGTAGAGAGGAGAGTGAGAACGGAAATGGAATTTGAGGAGAGTTGACTTGGAAATTATAAAGAAACAAGGAAAACCGTATATCGCCAGTTATTCCGTTCGTTAAAATATTCAACACAAACAAGCAACAGTGAAAAATGAGAAAACAATGACTTGAGAGTAACACTTGCGAATTGAAAATGAAGAATGATTGAACTGACCACAAAAATTGAAATAACATTGAGTGCGGATTCCTAAGTGTCCATTTGGGAACATGAGGACTTTTGAGCATTTGGTAATGAAGGGGGGAGATTCAGATGTTGGGCCAAGAATGGGAAACGAACAACATGGGGTGGCTAACGACATACTATGGCTTTCCTTCTGCCCCGATCTACACAGCACACCACCAGGGCATTAACACCTTTCCTTCGGGTCTCGCGAAGGAGCGGAAGAGTTTGATTTCAAGCAGGCAGACAGACGGTGGATGGATTTCTCTCCAGGGTACGTGCAGGGGGGGGGGGGTTGTAGTTGATTGAGATCGGGGGTGGAGAGAATGTAAAGGCGGGAAGGGGGAATAGGAGGGGGGGCCCTGAGCAGAGTACTGACAAGCGGACTCCTGTACGGACCGATACAACACCACTATTGAGAATGGAATCCAGGCTCCCTTCTCTCGCGGCATTTTCCTCGCAGGGGGCCACTGTCCGTCAAGTCGCTCACCTTGCGCTCTCCCACAGCGACCGACCGCGTTGCTGCATGCCGTCCCGCGTCATCCGCCTCGGCTCAACTTCCGGGCCGGGGGGGGCGGTGTGTTGGGGGGTTGCCGGAGGAAAACACTACGAGGAAGCCCACACACCGCCGGAACCCCGGCCGGCGGCCGTGAAGGGTCCGTCCTCCCGGCCGTCGTGCCGTCCACCGCCCGGCGACTCCGACCGCGCGCTCTCCCGCGGGTTGGCCCCGGACGAAGACGTGAATATCTTGCCCACCGTGGATGTAAGTGGGGTGGGGGGGCGGATGGATTGGGAGGAGACCGTGGGGAGGGGGTTCTTCCGTTTGCGATTCCACGGGGGACACTCGTGTCGTTGCCATTGCATTCGTCGCGCTGTGGTTAATTTCTCCTCCCCCTTCTCCCATCGGCGGGTCTAAAGGAATCCCTCCCCCCATTGGGTGTCTTGCTCCCCGTACGAAACTTAGCAGTATCCCATGCCTCTTCTTTTCCCTCGACGATCAACTCCTCTTCCATTTTTATTTTCAAAATAAGAACTTCCTTTCCATCAGTGCGCGTAACACCAGAAGCACATTATTTTCTCTCTTCTTCTCTGCCGCTTTTCCACCTCGTGTAGTTAGCCATTGAATTTTGCCGCATAAAATGAATCTTCCTTCAATCTTCATTTTGGGATAGAGGGTTGGGGTTGGGTTTTGGGTTGCACGCGCCGTAGACACGTGCCAAAAATGAAATGAGTGAGAAATTAAAACACTGGAATCCGAGTCCTCATGTTTCGGGAGCCTTTTGTTGCTGTTGTTTCAACATCCTCATTTTTTGGTCCGCAACGCCCGGCCAACACAACAGGCCGGCCGCTTGCTTTGTTATTTTTTTTGTATCCTTCTTTTGTATACATATATTATATATACATTGTTCGTATATATATTTTTTAATAGAATTTTTCATTGTGGCAAATTCGTCATTTCTTTTTTAGTTTTACTTATGGGAAAAATATAAACGTAAATTCTTTTTATTCTATCTCTCTTTCTCTCTCGCTCTTTCTCTCCCTGGAAACCGCAGTTTCACGGAACACGCACGCACGCCAAGCACTCGTCATAAAATCGAACGGCATTCTTCAAACGACACATACCCTCTCCTCCCTCCGAACCCAAAAAGAAACACACTCACTCAAAAAAAATCACAATGCCACAAAAGTGTCCCCTTTCTCTCTGTCTTTTAACTATTTACATGATGTCCTCAATGCATCTTTGGAAGGTTTATTTTTCTCTTTCTATATATATATATATTATGTCCATATTATTTATATATATTTATATTCGCATTCGTATCGTCCATCGCGTTCATTACTTTTTGTGTGTGTCTTTGTGTGTTTTGTCAAGATGACAAGGCTCGTCCCAGCCCTCATATAGTTCGTTCCTCACGCCCGTTGACCGGCCGGAAAGCCGAAAAAAAACATAACTTCTCCGCCTCTTTCATTCCGTTCGCAAACGGAGCGGAGATTGGTTAGACTCGTGCCTCCCGCTCTCCCCCGGTGCGTTCAGTAATTTCGGAACGGGTGTGTTGGTGGTGACGGCGTGGGCGACGGTGGCGGGGGCGAAGGCGAGGCGACGAGAAGAGGCCCCCAGGCCGCCGCGGCCGCCGCTGCCGCCGCCTCCGCCCTCCGCCCCATGTCCACGGTCCGACACGCCACTCCACCACTGACGCCAGCAACCGACATGCCGCCCGCAAACCCTCCCGGACGGCGGTGTTGTTGCTGCTGGAAATCCGAACACCAGGACGTCCATGGTGCGTTGGTGCCTTGGGCCCATTGGAGGAGGCCTTCCGCATAGGAACTTGGGCGCTCGTCGTTCGAGCAGGGGTGCCTGCAGAGGAACGGAGAGAGATATCATTCGTGCCCCACGATCACATGCCAAAAACGCAAGACAGAAACATGTGACAATTTGACAGAACTATGGAGCGGTTTCCTCCTTACTTCCCAGGAAGCATTCGTCCCGGGGGTGTTTGCATACTAGAACGGGGACCAATTCAGAACGCCAGCATAGAAAAGTGGTTGGACGTCACAATCAAATGTGTTAAAACTAAATTTGCACCGAAGTACTCAACTGATTTCAATAGTTTTTCTAGCACAGTCATATCGTTCATTGGATGGAAAATGCATAGCAAATTTACAATGAGTCAGGTAAGAGTTCCATTGTGGTTTTAATCATAAAACTTTTTATCACTTTCTGGTAGCTTAAGCTAGAAACAAGGCGCCAAAATGTAATGAACAAAGAGCCTTTGAAACAACTGGTAACTTGGGAGATGTACAATTATCATGACGACTGAAAAACACATCACGATGATTAAGTATCCAAACTTTTATGGGCTTCATCAATATTTTATTTGCAATTCATTCATTTCTCATCAACTTTAAATAAAATAAAGCATTATGAAGTTTTCTCAGAGTCATCGCAAACCGCCCAGAGCCTTTTACTGCATTTACCATTCTAGCACATCGATTAAAATCAATTTTTTCATAACCTTATAATCTATGCGCTGGATTGTAGTCTGTGATTCTTAGAAGCTCTAATCAAGAAAGCACTTTATCATGCTGAATCCATTCGTATCATGTCCTCATTAATTGATATCAATATTATGACCAACAGCAAGTATGAGTATATGGAAACTGTAATTCGCATGATAAACAATCAAATGAGTAATTTCATATACTGCAAGTCAATGATCTTATACCTCGGAATACCATCATTTGGTTCTGTGTATGTCTATGTGTCATTAAAAACATGTCTATAAAGACTGAGCACATTATACACATCAGAAAGCTAGCAAATTTTATTGTAGAATTTCAAGATTAATTAGGAACAAAAACTAATCAAACCAATCCAAACTATTTTCTAAATCATGAATCTATGCGGATACTTTGAGACGAAATACTTAATGAAACTTTTCCTTCGGTGATCACTTATTTTTCTTATTATTAGGCACACAGGGACTTAAATGCGATACGAAGAACCAATTCTACTAATTTAATTTCACATTAATACAATGAAAAGAGGAATAAATTGCATTTTAAATAATAATAAATAAGGAGTTAGCCTCATTGTAAAATAATGGAAAATAAAGCATCAAGTTATAAATCTATTTGCAGATTGTATGTTGTAATATTATGGCGATTATTATGGGCCAAAACCGCTACACTTATATCATATTCTTTTCATGACAACATACACTAATTCCCTCAAGAGGCTTTACTTAACAAAATCGACGGGATGTAATCCTAGAAGGACAATCACTTCACTTCCGAGCCTCGGGCATTAAATGATTGCTAAATGCCATTCTAGGAGAAACAATGTAAATGGAAGGCTACCATTAAGACTATTCTGTGACAAGCACCCGATAACAGTGGTTCGATTATTAATGATGAGTTTTCTTCAAATTATCAGTCATGATGGGAATTTTTCAAGAAAACACTGATATAGTTATTACATTAACCCAAAGAAGTTCATCTGAAACCACAATTGAGACATACGCGAATTATAAACAACGTTTGGGAAGGCCAGTAAAACAAAATTTACTAATTCATTAAGGCTCATGAATGTTTCTGTGATATGCTACCCAAAACAGCCGCGAAATCATAATTTGAAGAACACTGTATTCAATACATCTCTTCAAAGGATTTACTACCCATACATTTTATATCCTACTCCCAAATTTATCACAGCAAGAACTCAAAAGATTGCTCATCAACTCTAAATAATCAGGTTTTAAAAAACAACCAATTGATACTAACATTGTTGTCTTATTTTACATGAAAAAAGGCACCTAATGAATAAGATTTAGTTACCAGAGTGATGGTATAAAAGCAATCAGTTGTTACGTAGAATAGTAGCTGCATTCTTAGATGTCACCTGATGCATGCTTGATCCATACAAAAACATTGACCCAAAAGTTATTATGATGAAACATGAGCAGGTATGGTTGATAACTATATGCTACAATGCACGAAACATACGAAAGGACGTTTATATTTCAAAACAATATGTATTTGAGGATCATTCTCAAGAGGAGAAATGTTCGTCACAGTATTGTTTTCCATTAAATTTCCCTTCGAGGCCAAAGGAAAGGTTTTTAATTAGTACTGGAAAGGAAGTAGTTGTACTTATGAGCACGCTAGAGAAGTATAGTTATAAGCATTTCATTCATGTGTGAAAGTTATTTTCGTTGTGAGAATGTTGCTATTCTTAATAGCTGAAGACTTTACATACCTCTAGATATTGGCTGTGGCCAATTTCTACAGCTGAAATTGGTATTCCTCACACATTTTAACACAGAAACATATTCTACCATCACATCGTAATGTAGTTAACACTAAAAAGACTCCATACTCTAACACGGAACACCATACATAGCTCCAGGATTTCGTTAATTCCGCAGGGGAGGATTATAATGCACACTCCTGAGGACACATTGTACTCATCTTCCTTATATCACAGATACAGAACCAATATACGGGTGGGGGTGTATGGAGTACGGGGGAGTCAAAATTACCTCTTAGCGCTGCGCTAGTGAGCCGTCAAGCTCTGGTGAGTGGGCAGGGGCTGAGGCGATAGCATGGGGGGACTGTGCGAGTGTCCCCCCATTGGCGACCCGTGCATGGGCCCCTCCTGACCAGGGTGATGACCTCCCGGGTGACCATGGTACCCGTGCAGACCCTGCAGGCTCCCTCCCTCGCCCACCATCATGCCATCGTTGGGCGCACCCGGCAGCGTGTTGGGCGGTGTCATCCGCTTTTCTTTCTGCCGCCGGTTGCAGAACCACACCCTCACCACTTCCTTCTCCAGTTGAAGGGAGTCGGCCAGCGTGGTTATCTCCTGGGCCGATGGTTTGGGTTGCTTGTGGAAGTGGGTCTCGAGCGCCCCTTTGACCGATACCTCGATGCTCGTCCTCTTCTTACGCTTCCGCCCCTGCGCCGCGATCTTGTCGATGGACGTAGGTGACCCCGTGGTCGAATCCGCCTCCTCCAGCCACTTCTGCAGCAGCGGCTTGAGCTTGCACATGTTCTTGAAGCTGAGCTGGAGGGCCTCGAACCGACAGATGGTCGTCTGGGAGAACACGTTCCCATAGAGGGTACCGAGGGCAAGGCCTACGTCCGCCTGCGTGAAGCCGAGCTTGATGCGCCGCTGCTTGAACTGCTTCGCGAAGGCCTCGAGGTCGTCAGACGTGGGGGTGTCCTCGTCCACTTCACCGCCTTGGCCCCCGACGCCCCCGAGGCCCCCGCCGCCAAGCACCCCGTGAGGGTTATGGTGGTGATGGTGATGATGGCTGCGGGGGTCCAGTCCCTGACCGCCGGCGCCCCCTAGGGGTAGTCCGTGAGGGGGCGGGGGAAGCGGGGGGTGCGGGGGCGGGGGTGGGCTTCCATTGGGGACATCCCTTAGCGACGTCGCCCCGTGGTGGTGGTGATGGTGGTGGTGATGGTGTGCGAGGTGGTGCGGGGGTGGAGGCGGGTGGTGGGCGTGATGCGGGTGGTGGTGACCGCCCCCGCCGCCACCTCCGCCTCCCGCAGCAGCCGCTGCCGCCGCGGCCGCCGCCGCCGCTGCCGCCGAGGCCGCGTGGTGCGGGTGATGCACAGCCGCGTGGTGCACGGCATGGTGCTGGTGGGGCGGCGGAGGGGGATGTTGGTGCGGGTGGTGTGCCCCCAGACCGCCTTGAGGACCCAGCATCCCGTTCATGGAGTACACAGAGTGCTGCAGGGGGGAGGTGCCCCCGCTGCCCCCGCCGCCCCCGCTTCCGTTGCCGCCCCCGTTTGTGGGCAGATAATGTGACCCCACGGGGGTGTGCCAAGCGTGTTGCTGTTGTTGTTGTTGCTGCTGCTGCTGTTGGTGGGGTTTTATGTCCTGGTGGAGGTGCATATTCGAAGAGGCGGAGACGGCAGCCGCGGCGGCCGCCGCCGCAGCCGCCCAGTGTCCAGCGTCTCCGCCGCCGTTCCCTCCCCCGCCCCCGCCCACGGGGGGCGGCAGGCCCACCCAGGGGTTATGCGTCAGTCCGACAGGGGGATGGTGGTGGTGCTGGCTACTTGGGGGTAGGTACTTCATCTCCAGGGGCGACTCCCGCGGGGACCCGTAGCCACCCCCGCTGCCCGAACCTCCGCCGGACCCATTGCCGCCTCCGTTGCCCCCGCCATTGCCCCCCGCCCCCCCGCCGTTGCCCCCTCCGCTCCCGGAGGAGTTCACTATGTTCATCACTGCGTCTATACCGCACGCCAAGACGCCGCCGCTGTTGGGGGCCCCACCGCCGTGGCCTCCGCCGCTCGCCACAGAAGACACGTTCGCACTAGCCGAGAGGAAGGCGGCCGTGGCCATAACTAAGGGGCGAGGCGGGCGGGAGGGGCAGGGGGGGCCGTCGCGGCCCGACCCCCGCTCTTCGCGCGGCGAGGCGAGCGGCGGGGGAGGCGGCGGGGGGGTGGCCGAGTACGGGCGCCCGCCTTCCTCCGGGTGGGGGTGGGACGGGTGGGGCGGGACGGGGTGATCTCCAAAGTGGGGGGGAACGCGGGGGGGGGACACGGGGGACGGGGGCCACCACGAGGCAGCCGAGTGCGGCGCGGACGAGGCCCCGGGGAACAGCGCCACAGTCGCGGCGTGTTGTCGCGGTCCGGAGCCGCCCGCCAGGGGTGGGGGCGGCGGCGGCGAAGTGTCCTCCGCGGGGCGCGGCTCCCGGAGTCGCGCGAAACGGCTGGCCGCACCACTCGACGTGGTCGCCGGACCGAAGAGCGGGCCGTACGCGAAGGAGAAAGATGCGGACGAGCAACTCAGGGAGCTCGAGGAGGACGTGGAGGATGTGCTGGAATACGAGGACGACGGCGGTGAAGGCGGCGTCTCGTCCAGTTCTGCTCTGTCGAGGTTCATGCGTTATGCATGCGTACCGTTCCTTCTCCTGCTGCCTACTGCCCCGTCGGAGGTTTCCCCGTCCTTCTCGCCCCCTCCAAGAGCTACCCCTTCCCTCTGCCCCCTGCCTCTCTCCCCTACCGCCCCACTCTTGCCCGCGAGACCCCATACCACCGGGCCGCGGGAGAGGAGGCGGGGCCAGTCCGCCGGAACCCGCTAACGCCCTCTCCGGGGCCTCCCATTGGAGCCGTGGGAAGGGCGACGACGTCACCGGCGCAGAGCGACGTGGTTGGCCGACCGGGGACGCCCCCCGGCCCTTGAGGCCTGCCCCCGCGCGGCCCCCGAGGCCCCGCCCAGCCTCAGTGTGGATGCGAGTGCGGGAGAGGTCGGGTGCGGGTAGGCGTGGCTGCCCCGCGGCTCGGGGAGACGACGAGTACAACCCCTTTCTCGCGGACGGAGGAGGGAGAGAGAGAGAGGGTAAAAGGCGGCCGGCTGACGGCGGGCCTCCGCGTGGGGCGTCATCGATCGTCGACGAGGGAAAACGAGCGTACGAATAAAATTCCCTGCGGGGCGCACGCACAACAAGGACGGAGACAACAATAACATTGTCATCTTTCCCCCTTTACCATTGGTTTCGGGTGCTGCTCGTCGATTGTCTACGCATAGTTCCCCTGCTAACCACGGTGAACTTCAGGGGCGCACCTTTTTCCGTTTTCCCATGGCGGCAGAGGGATATAGTTATAGAGTTTAGAGCAGTGCGTGCGGGAGATTATGCCTACCCACATTCCAACCCACCTGCCTACGTGCTATGCAGAGGCGAAGTAATAGGGGTCGCGGTTCCGTCGTGGAATCCGAGTGATTCCAGTTTGTCATCCCGAGTCCTTGATATTTCTCAGCCGACGATGTTGTTTCCATGTTCCCAGGGCCATTGTTCGTGAAAAAGACTAGCGAGTGATGCTCCCGCGAGTGTGACGGTACATCGGGGTCGCTTATCGATTTCACTCCTCCTCCTTTGTCCCGCAAACCCTTTTCGTTACCCCCTCCCTGCTCCCCTTCCTCCCCCTCTCTCGGTACGCTTTTAACGAGCTCGGTGAAATCCGCGATCAACAGTTGTAGCTCCGCGACTCCCTTCTACGCTGGAGTGCCTTCCCTGCTAATGGTGATTCGGTTGTTAATTCTTTCTCGCTCGGCTGCTTCCTTTAGGAGGGAAGGACGGCCTCGGGTTTCGAGTCCATCGCGAACATCTTCCGAATTGGTGTCACGCTCAGTGAACGTTTTCAGGGGGTTTCTTTCCCCTTGCGTATCGTTAAATGGCCACGGATGTGTCGTGGATACGGACAATCCTATCTGATGAACGCAAACACCAATCGTGCATGACTGAAACTAAGGCTACCTCATGTTACCTGACGATTCTTCATAGTCTTGACCCGTGGAACCGATAAAATAGTGGTTAAGTAATCATCGAAGTAGTCATCATTGATTTCACTAAGTTGTCCAAAATCCGGAGCTTTTTTTAAATGAGTGAAATATTTTGAAAATACCATTCAAGTTCGAAAAGAGAAATTCTTCAAAGCTTGCGGCTGTGAATAGGTTTATTTATTACCAAATCAAAAATCGATAATTTGTGAATTTCCAAAAATTATCTACGAGGTGACCGTGAAATACTATTACTTATTTTTGCATTGAGTTGCTGGTGAGTACATTCAATTCCATAAACATTTTGATCATATTTCGGGCGTAAATTCTTGCAGCCGAATATTGCGTGTTCTGGAACATTATTTTTTTTTTAATTTTAACATATTATTACTATGGTCATAATCTGACTAGGTACTATATACATACACAGGGATCATTGCATGGATTAATTTTTTACAAAATTGTTCGGAGCAGAAAATGATTCGAACCGGTGGATCTAATATTTTTAGCGGGCTTTTAGAATTCTTTTCACCGTGATTTGTGTACCGAATGCTCGACTCAGTCGATACACATATAGTGATAAACATGTGTGTGTCGGTATATGTATAATATATATTTATTTATTGTGGATCGCGGTAGTCCAGGGGTAGAGCGTTGGACTACTAACCGGAGGGCCCCGGGTTCAATTCCCGGGTAAGCCCTCTCTGGGCACCTTCATCTATTCCCAAGCTATGTGATTTTTCGTGTGCCAGACCTTCCTGGGAAATCATAACACCGGTACAGGGAAAGGGACTGACCACCCTTCCCCGATGTGTGAATTTCACACGCCGTCGGTCTTAGTACTGGTTGAACTCTATCATAACCTACCAAACCGACCCTAGCGTTGTTTACTGTGTTTATTGTTATATATACATACATATATAAGCTTGGTCTACATTGACTTATTCATAACCATTTCTTCCAGTTACTGGGCTAAGCGCATATGAAAATTTTCCAAATTCAAATTTCGTTTCCGGCCGTCATCCTGTGCCCTCGGGGTCAACATATCCTGCGTTATTTCAGTCCGATTACAAATGAAAAAATACGTTAATCATATTAATCCTTATCCTTTATTCCACTCTTAACTTCATTGTTCCGCTCGGTATTTCAGTTTGCGATTTCCCGTCGACAATACCTCCGCCCCCTCCGGGACAAATCCTTAAGCGGACCCGAAGTGCGTCCACTCCACGGAGCATAGAGCGGCGACGGGGCACTTGCTCGGAAAACAATCGATAAATCGAGCCGATCCTGTTTGCGAGTGTGCGTATGTAAATAGGCCGAGGCGGTGGGTCGCGCGACCAGACACATTGACAAAAGGCGATCGCCCAGGGGGTCCGAATCATTCGAACGATTCCCTGGGCACGAGACTTGCCCTTAAGCACCTTGCGGCCTCAAGTGTGCGCAACAGTTGGCGAGGCAATTAAAAAGAGGATAGAAGCAGAGGAAAGGATGATGACAGAATTTCTCGCCGAATAACCGTGGACCGGTCAATAGTTTCTCGTTTCTCTGCCGAGTAACCGAAAGTCATGATAAGTTTCCAACCGCCATTATTCCCACGATAATTGCACGCCCAGAATAAAACACCTCAACACTTTTACTTACGTTCAATTCCATACCTTTCATTTTAAATTTCTTCTCTCTCCCCCAAATCAGCGCAGAAAATATACATGAACATGTTTAGTAATATCTTCTTCACCAGAAAACACATCTGTGTCAAATTAAATATATTATGGGAAAATCCAATGCAAATACTTAAATTCTTCTCGCCTATATTCATGACAATAAGATAACAATAAAAATTTCTATAGCAATAAAGTAAAATATTTAGGATTACTATGATAATCGTTATTGAAATGCAGCTAAAGTACAAGAAGCTAATCAAGTGACGTCAGTTAAAAATGAAGTATATGTTTTCAAGCACTCCACTGTTTTCAAAATTAATATGATATAGTTAAAAAATCACCCTAAGAAGTAAGTTGATTACATTTTAATATGTGGCCCCTTTTAATCATTGCTCACATCCCTTTTAACCTCCGTTTAAACACAAGTCACGCAAAATATTATTTTTTAACCATCCACCAAAATTATGGCGACCGAATACAATACTGAAACATTGATTAACACTAATTTTAATCCAAATTCGGAGAAATACTTGATCAACTACATTATAAAATCAAATGGATTTCCTTAATGTCTATTTGATCAATCGTTCTTGGATTTACAGAAAAATTCACGGACGTCTTTAAATCCAGTAGCTTAAATTTTTTTTAACTTCTACCGCAATTCTCACACTAACACTAGTCGAGAAGTTCTCCTAAAATACATATTATCTAAAGCCTAGCAACTAATATATGATAACTATGATTACTAATATATATATATATATATATATATATATATATATATATATATATATATATATATATGATTAGTAAAAAGTGAAAATTTTAAGCTCATAAAACATACAAAATAAAATATCACGTAATTTACAGCGTAAATATTTACAGTAAATTATCATATTAAGAAGCTGCACGTCCCATGAAGGCGTTTTAAGCTGCATACGAGTATTTATGGTCACTAGGTACAAAGTCATATAACATGGGAAGAATCACACAAAACAATTGGCAGCGATATCACTTAAATAAATTGCAAAACGATCACCTCATGAATTGTGATCAAGCCACTGTTATTATTTGGTAATCTACCGTTTAATATGTGTTTGGCTGGACACAACACTGAAAATCATAACAATTCCAATTCGCTAAGCATGACAGCCTGGCCCCCTGTACTACAATAAACCTTTCTTCAATTCCGTTACGTCGTCTATCTCCCTTCATTCCGTCCAACATGTCTATTTTTCTCTAAAGTCCCACCCTCAATCACGCTCTCCAACGTCCCATCACATATCAAATGTTCTGCATCCATCTTTCTTGCCCCCTTTGGACTTCTCCCAACACCCCTCTCTCATTCCACATCATCCCTGCCACTTCGTTTGTTTTCTTACATGTGCATCCTCCTCCACACCCAAATCTCAAAAGCCCCCAATCCATACCGATCATCTTGCTCCAACGACCAACTGTCGGCGTCGATCTAACGGCATAAAATTTAAAAAATTGGGAAAATCTAATTAATACTTACGAAAGGTTTCTGCTTTCGTTCATAGATCAAGACGTCCGAATAATGTGGGAAGGCATTAATTATAACTTTACACATTTTTATTGCAATTAAGTGTGGGCTAACTGCGATACAATACGGTTAGGCGTTAAGCAGGAAGAACTCATTTTTTTCGCGAAAAAATAAATAACTTCTACTTTGATGCCATCTTTTTTACGAAGAAATATACCAGTCGATTTCACATCAATCCTTAAGAAGACTGATGTCGTTAACCTTATCGTACTTGGTGTGTCCTAATAAATAAATGAATCCAACGGCATGTTTATAATCGTTGAGGGTGGCAAAAGGGTTGAATCCTAACGCGTAATCCAACCATCCGGTTGACTGCGTGTTGGAAAAATACCGTAGGATAGGGCTCCAATGTGAAAGTGTACCATCCTTTTGAAAAATTATGGCTTAAGATGGGGTGCGCAATGAGTGTCCAGATTAGAAACTCCTCTCGCAATTTCCTCCGACGAAAAGAAATGAACTGATGGCATGAAATGTGCATCACTACACACCAGATGTTAAATTTAAAGCTGTGCTCCGGTTATACTATATGCGCACAATTTCTGACTCCCGAAAACCCTCAAAGTGCCGTTCCACTCTACTGGTTCCAAAATTCTCATCAGAGGAAGAAATATAAAGGGATAAAAAATTACAAGTTTTCCCCAATGCGCGATATCAACGGTTAATCGCAAAACGTTGTCTCCTAGGCCGACCGTCCGCCCGAATTTATTGCAAGATGATTGTAAGGTTCACAACTTGTGTAAAGTCGACCTTGGAGTCTCCAATTGCCTTGCTACTTGCAGAATGGACTTCCGTCGGCTTCTCTGAGCGCCTCCGCGCTTGCCTCCGATACTCGGGAATAGCCGCCTCCACGCGATTTCGACACACCGCCCCCGTCGATAGAAAGTTCTCCTTTCATGGTTTGATGGTTCTTAAGTTAAAAGATGGCGGGTCCTTTCCAAAGACGCGACGAAAGCCACGCTGTACTGGAACAAGGGAATTTGTTACGGCATACTGAGAAACCGCTTAAACCTACTCTGAGGCAACACCACGTTCATTTTCATTGCTGGTGGGTAAAAAAATAGCCGTAAAATCACCGTAACTACGACTGCTGGGCTAATTGCTTTGATGCACTTTCAGCGAGCAAGAAGGAAATGACCAGATTCCGCTACTAGTAAAACTAAGAATTTGCACAAGTATTTCAGTTAACTGAATTAGAATTTAAGCATCAAGACCCTGAAGAGCCATAAATAAAAATAATACATACATGGTTGACCCAAAAAAGTAAATAGAAGAAAAAGGGGGAAGAATTGATTGCAGGTCAAAGTGCAAATTATTAAAATGTTTCAACAGAGTACCTTTGTGCATCAGCACACCAATGACAGCGCCTCTGCCACGCTTCTGGTAGGCTTCCTGGAAGGCATCGACGGGAATCTCGTTGAGGCAACTCGTCACAGCCTCTTTGACATAATACAGTGGTCCAAAATGGTACTCAGAGGGGTTGCACTCGTGTCGAACTGAAATGCTCATGTTGTACCAGCAACCACCTATTTTAAAAACTTCGGGTCACTTTCATTGTGGTCCAAGAGATCCAAGGCAACATTGTCACGCAAGCCGTCCTCCGACATCACCTTGGGGACCACCTTGGCACACCTTTCTTATGGCTAAATATTCTGCAGAATGCAATGCGCTGTTTTTTTCTGAATATTGCACTCTGCTAACATCCTGATGCTTGGGGGTCAATCAGAATTGAGAATGTGTCTCACTTTTTGTACATTTTCATCACACTGTGTTATTGATGGGTATCCAGGTCATTCCTCATGTCAATCTCCTCGTTACCCTCCCAAAACATCCTGTGCAAGCAGAAAACCATTTCTTGGGACATTTCTCCATTTCCATCCTTAACCATGCTTGTGGTCTTCGAACCCAATTTTCCAATCTTAATGCAGAATTTTATCGCATTTCATTGCTCCATGGAAAGTGACATCGTGAATTTGTGACGCGAACCTCGAACAGGGGTTCAGCTTAGCAGCGATCAGTAGACTGTAACGGCCCGCAGACAATTAAGGCGGGTCGTGTTGCTTTTCCAAGACCTCACACTATTTTTCCCGCCACAAATCGTTGCGCTCCAGTCGTCTGCTTCGCCAGGAAAAATCGTTTTACTTACTTCTTTTTGAGACAGACCCTGTTTATATTTACATGTATGTGTGTGTTTGTGTGTGTGTATATATATATATATATATATATATATATATATATATATATATATAGCATTCCGACGGCTCAATAGAAACAAAATTAAATAGATAACACGTAAAAGGACATCACATTTTAGATTGTCGGTCTTCTCTGAGACCTTCTTCAGGTCAGACCCTCACCCTGAAGAAGGCCTCAGAGAAGGCCATCATCTATCTATCTACATATATATATATATTATATATTATAGTAGTATACATATTTATTATGTAGTAATATACTTTCTATAACATTTATCTATTTTTATGTTTTTTTATTTTAAATGTGTGTAACATAAATTTCAATAAGTTGTCACTTTTGACGCTCTCCGTCATCCCTGGATCCACTTATTTCTTAGAAAATGCATTTTTAGCACGAGACATTTTTAACGGTGGTTTAAAATACGTCAAGTGAGTTATGGACTCTGGCCACCTAATCAAGAGTTATGAGTAACGCTATTGGTCAAGTTATAACTGTAGAATGGAAATGTAAAATATAACATTGTATCCACAAGCAAAAGAAAAAATACAGAACTATAGTAATTAACGTATTTGCGTGAGTGACACAATTGCTTTGGTTTTAATGATTTATAAGGAATTTATAGTCGTCGAGTAACATTGATTGCAGCGGCGAAATCCTCATCTTAACAAGCGACTTAATCACGTATTTATTTTATAGGAAAGGTTGGCATTCTATTCATGATAGGGAACCTGCTAGCCTTTGAAATTCCTTCATTTTTATAGCTGCGTATACGTGTAGAGTGTAAAAAAGAGTTGGCATACCTTAAATTGTAATGATACTCCACAGATTAAAATTCGTAATTACAGGGCTGAAAATAGATTTTTTTAAAATTTTCTATGCCGTTGCGGATAATTTCCAATTTGCCACCGTAATACCTTGAGGTCCTCGACGGGGAATCTGATATGGAAAAGATGGGCAGTTGAGTAATTTTCCCCGGGGGAGAGGACCGAAGAGGAGAAATTATATTATCTTGGGTACCAACCTTATCTATACAGATAGCAACCTGAAGAGCGTTCATGTCGCCGTTACAATGAACGTAGGTTAAAAATTCAGTCATATAAGTTCAAGAGGTAGCTATGAAAGTCCCTTGGTTACTTACTTTCTTTCGATTCTGTCCTATATTTGAGATATGCTTCCGATTAACCCACATTGAAGGATCAGAATACGAATGCTATCCATGGGGATAAACGTTAGACGCTGAAGTGAATCAGCTCACGACAAATTCAAAGTCATGTTCTTCATTATAATATGGACTTCAGTTTACTCTTGTTAAAAAGGTAATGATGTACCTGTATACTCGAACGTTATCCTTATATTGAACGTAGCCTACAACTAGTTTGTGTCCTTGATACGTAAATATTGACAATAACTTATATAAGATCAACAGATTCAGGCTTAAGGTCGTGGAAGTTCTTCATAATGAATACAAGGAGAGTTTGCACTTTTCCACAGATTTATTATAGCGTACGACGCGTTTCAACTCACAGAATCATCATCAGGTACAAGACCTAGAATCTTGTACCTGATGATGACTCTGTGAGTTGAAACACGTCGTACGATTTAATAAATCTGTGGAAAAGTGCAAACTCTCCTTATATTCAATAACTTATATAACTGAACCCAGAGGGTTTGGTGTCACTGAAAAAAATGCACTTTTCACCATGCACAGAGAGAGCTCTCTATTCCTATCAACTTGCATGAACTAACCGACACACAACACACTTTTATGTCCATCATTTACCAAACTGATATTAGCATGTATTAACATTTCATGCATGTGTACATTCACTTTAAATTTTAATCAGCGTGTTAATCTATAAGCTGACGTTATAGTGAACAGCAATCGGGTGGCAGTATAAAAATAGCAATGGCATTGACTATCATAATTTAAAACTGATGGCAAAACGATACGCACTTCTCGAAGATTCGGTTACACGCTATAACGAAGCATGGGAACATATTCGAGTGAAGCATAACAGTTTTATGAACCCGAGACATGGTCCATTGTAAAAGTATACCAGGAAAGGAGTGGGGTCCTGGGATGGAACCAGATTCTGAGAACACGTGAAGATGAAATGAGAAGCAACGAAGTAAAGAGAAGAGTTGAGGTTGAAAAGACAATCTGCAGTAGGTATACGTTATGCATCGTAGAAACATGTGAAGTTGGACTTTGTACATAATTGCCAACAAGGTGTACGAGAATCAGCGCTGGCTAGGATAGAGTGAAAAGCTGCATTAGAATAATCTTAAGTATAACAGAATAATCAATAGATAAACAATAATAACATTCCAAAATGATCTTTCGGGATGAATTCTGACCAGTTGGTATTTTAGAAGAGATGAAACAAATCTTCAAAGGGACCACAAGCTTCTCTGCCTTTCATATCGTAAGGCTTTTTATGTATAGAGATTATCTTGCACACATTATCGATTATTTATATATACATTTATTTATTGATAAATTTGTAAAATTAATCAGTAATGTTGATACTGATCAGTAATAAGTTCTTTTCCTTCGATTTACCAATCACAACTATTCTGACGTGATATTTTTCTTCATTTATTCAATTTTTCCCCGAGAAGTCACATCTACAATATCAAAATTAGAGAGTAAACTTCCTTTGTAAAAAAAACTTATACCTGATTCTGTTGCAATTCCTTAATATATGGGCCTCGCACATGGATTTAGAACAAATATCGTGGAAGATCAGTATTTCTAAAACAACTGAAAGGAAAAAATTCCAAAGTCGTCCACGGTTTGGTGATGTGGTCAAAACATTGGTATATGTCGGCAGAAGCACATAAAAGAAAATGTAAAAAGTATTTTGAAACATAATTGTTTTTAAATATTACCTTGGTTTGGGGCATCACCGCCATCTATACCACGTTTCCCATGGCATGATCATGAGATAATTAATCAAATGCGACATTCTTTTTACGGAAACAAAATATGAGTTAATAAATAGTTCTATTTATTGGCAATGCCTACCTACATTTATAAGATATTTCTATAGTCAGATGGTGAAAATGTTTACAGAGTTTCCATGAGAAAGGGGTATAATAAACAAATAAAAAAGTTCCTCTAAAAGGTAAATAAAATGGATATATAATTTAAAATTAATTATTAAATTAAAATTAAGAGGAAATATGATACAAAATCTAAAAGAAATATTTTGTGGCGTTTTTAAGCTATGCACACAATTTCGTCCTTTCCGAGGAGACTTCTGACTGACATCAAATTCCAATGACTATACCAGATAGACCAGCTAGTACTTTATCTGCCTTTGGAGTACTTGCATGGTATTAATAATCGACTTCATTATCCTTCTAAGCTGTAGGCTTGGTAAGTTTCATTTTACATCTATTCTAATCAACGTATATACAATACGCTGTTTCACATATCACGTAGATACTCGTACACGCGTACGAGTACGTACGAGGGTCATCCGGAAAGTAGTACCCGTTCGTGAAATAAAGACACAAAAGTAAATATTAACAAACATAAAAAATTTTATTTGAAAGAGGATACTTTAAACTACTTCTCAACATAATCTCCAAGCAAATTAAGGCATCTGTCATAACGTGTGACAAGTTTCTGTATTCCTGCTGTATAGTCCTTCGCCGCCAGCTCATTGAGATACAGGGTCACTCCTTTAAGTTCTTCATCGCTGTCAAATCTTTTTCCTGCCAAAAAGTCTTATGTACGTATGCTCGTATGTACGTGATGCTAGAAATAATACCTTTGGGAAATATTCACAAACGTTGCAGATGTATGTATAGAATTTGAGTGACAGAACATTACCAAACTGAAAAGAAAAAATTACGCAATTTACATTCAAAATAATTAATAGTGAAATAATAAAGAAAACGAGTGGTGAACTTATTTCTCAAGATTAACATAGCTGACACCTTGGCAGGCGTGCAGAAAATGAGTAGTAAATATTCCTTTGGAGTCGATCATTTGTTTTACTTTAGCTTGATTGATTCTAAAGATGTATTACCTCGGTAGATTATTCAACAAATTATCACCTAAGGAAGACATCTACAGTTGCAATATATTCGCATCAAAATTATACTTATCGTTCTAAATCATCATTCCCACTGATGTGATCTGAGCAGAATGACATATAATCTGGACCATCAATGTATGGGTATTATAAAGATTTATTTGTCAAAGCATTTGATTACCCTCTGGCGGGTTTCACGTGGAAAATCTTCCGTAACATCTGAACACGGCCAACCTTTTCTTTCTTATGCTTCTTCATACTTGATCTCCCCGATGGCTATACTTATATGCAGGAAAAGGAGCTGCTTCTCATATTAGGTAAGCCACATTTCAAAGCGACTCACGAATCAGCTCCTGTGCACCTACCAGTTGTCACTTATCTCATGGCAGTAATCGATTAAATCGAGTAGCAGAACCCATTGAGTGACTTATCATATTAATCTGTCGTTAAGTACGGAAATTTTCTATCCTTATATTAGATCCCACATAATAAAGTGCGCGTACTTCCATTGACAATTGTTTACCTTATTTTCACGTAAGTTTATGCCACCTCTCAGAAATATGTAAAACCATATAATTAATTGCGATCGGTCCCGAAAAAGTATTATAATATGATTTATGGGAAATATGATCTCAACCGCTGTTTTTTAAATGGCTAATAACGGTGCACGATTGAAACCAATTCAGAAGCCCATCGACGATGCAGTAATTTGCATAAAAAATTAAATGTTTTAATTTATTTATAATTTACGAGTATGAAGTACATTCTTACCACTGCATAGTCCATATTTAGTTCAATGGGATTAGTTGGACTTGTTTACAGCATTAGTTATTAAAGCTTTGAGCACGCGTAAAAGAATATACATATATTTTTATAATCTCTCGAAATTTAACATTCGAGTGTATCTACTCACTAACAATGAAGAGCAGGGCATAATGTCACAGTGAAATCGCCTCAATATATTTTCTGAGCAGGCAAAATTAAGTTCTTTACGAGGTCGTTTTTATGCCAAATTTCAGAGATATTTGTAAAACGATTAAAATCTTACCAAACTACTCCCCAACTACTTTGGAGATACTCAACAGACCTCTTAATTTCTTTATAGCTATTTCCCATTGTCGCATCCCTTCCCTCAAAAATACAACCCGGGACTTTACTCTCTCATCCCTTGTTATTTCCCCTCTCCACCGCCGTCGATTACTATGTGATCAGAAATCCTTACATAGCATCTTTAACGAAACTCTGCGTACCAACGACCTTCTTCTTCCTCTATTCCCAATTCGTGTTTCCCCTCGGCCAGCACGTAACTTGAGTCTGTTGCAGATTCCAAATTTCCGTCTCTCGGTCTCTCAACGTTCCCTATTCCATCGACTTCCCGCTACATTTAATTCCCTCAGCATCCAGTATCCTTCCCTGGACCTCTCTTCCTCCCTCAACGCTTTCACCTCCTTCCTTAAACGCCAGATAGTAACTTATCTCTCTCTCTGGTTGCATATGTGCTCTCTTCCATCTTATATTTGTTCTTGACATTATTTGTCAACTTTTCATCATTGTTTTTGGCTTTTCCTCGTTCTTACTCTTGACGTATATTATGTATTGTCTGTCAGCCAATGTAAAAAAGTCTTTGTGCCGTTTTTGGCTGCTTTGTTAAATAAATAAATATTTTAACGGCCCTAAAAACAGTTTTCTTATTACTAGTAGTAACTACACCAAAAACTGACCATTTTAGAGAGACTGAAAATATTGGAGGGAAATAAAAGCAAATTATTATAATTTTTATTTTGAATGTCAATAGTTTCAATATTAAAACACGTTATTGAAATGTAATTTCGGATTCATTCTGGAAATCGAAAAAATCGTCATTTTCACATTTCCGGCGGCATGGTAGCATAGAGGGAAGAACATTCAACTGCGGTCATCAAAAGTTCCCGAGTCAAATTAGACTGTTTACCCCGGAAACTTCCACGCAAACTCAAAACATGTAATTCTGTGGATACCATAACATTTCGGGAAATCACAGACAACATAAACAAAGACACCGCCTCTCGTACATCCCGAGAGGATAAATTCCACACTTTTCTTGGCTTTAGAAGGGGCCGAATATTTTCAAATCGAACTTCCAGTTGGTGTGATTTGATTACACTGTAATTGACTTTCTTCATTCAGATGAATAACTGCAAAATTGAATTGAATTCTCCTAATTCGGTCTTATTTAGGTAGATATTTTTACCAAGTGAAGTCCAGTGAGATGCATTTTGAATTGGTTTCTATGCATTCTGAAGGAATATATCATATGCCAAGGGTCGCGGTAGCCCAGGGATAGAGCGTTGGATTACTGACCGCAGGGCCCTGGTTCGATACCTGGGCAACCCTCTCTGGGCACCCTCGGCTCCACCCAAGCTATGTGATTTTTCGGGTCCCAGATCTTCCTGGGAAACCTTAATCACCGCAGGGAAAGGAACTGGCCCCCCTACCCAGATGTGTGAATTTCGCACGCCGTCCGGCTTAGCACTGTGTGAACTCTACCATCGCCTACCGAATCGACCTTCGGGTTGATTACTGTGTTTATGATCAATATCATAGGCTACGCCGACATGATACCGCTTCATCGAAAATTCATAGTAATAAGGCTAACCCCCTCCTCTAACTTTACAATTTTCAAAAGAACTTCTGTATGACTAATTAAGAAATAATTTCATTGTTTTAATTTACAATTCAATATTAAATTTTCAACTTTCAAATTGTTTAACCAAGCATACATATCCTATACGTCTATTCCGTGACGCACTTTTCATTTCGCGAAAAGTTCTACTTAAAATACTTTTGTAAAGTATATGTCATGGGTTCTCGTTTTAAATACTATGTTGAAGTAAAAATTAATGTGTTGTAACTAAAAATAATAATTATCTCCTATGTGCACATGTTTTCATTGAAAGTTGGAATGGAAAAATATCAAATTTATTTAGCAAAAATAGAATATATATTTAATGAAAACAATTAACAAAATTCATGTTGTCATACAGCGGTATTAAACTTCTCAATCCAAGCGCCGGGTATATTTACCTTTAAAATTTCACAAAATCGATGCATTTTTATTTTCAGAATTAATAATTCTAATATTCTGAATAAATAATGACGAATTCTATGGTATTCTTCCTAGATGGAAATAAAGTGCAATGAAAATAATGTCACGCATTGCCGATCATTAATTGATCAGGAATCACGAAATTTTAACATACTTCGGACACAATTTTGATTCCTTTTCTTTTATGGTACAAAATTCATTGAGAACATAAATTTTTTGATCCTTTTGGATGTCATCCCTATTAAGTACCAGCATATAGTGAGGCGAGGCACATACATGGATTTACACAATTTTTCACCCTAAAATTACATCGTATATGGAAAGAAGAGCCTTTTTGTGTTTACTGAAATGAATGTCATTTCAGGGACGGGTTTATGAAAATAAGTATGCATTTTCAAAGACAATCATGGCCATAAAAACGTCGTAATTTAATTAACGTCCGTGTTATTTCGTCTCCATTCCCTTCGGTTGCTTGCGCTCCGGCGAGCGTACGCGAATCGAGGGAATGCAGTTGTTTATTTGTGGACGGCGTTTCATAATCGCATTTGGCCACGGTTGACTGCAACTGAGTTAGGAAGGAACGCTAGATTGGAATTAATAATAAGCATTCACTTGTGACTATCATAATGACATCCACTGAGCGGCAGGTGCAGAAATTATTTAGTTGCAAAACAAGCTAAATGTCTATCATCAACACCGCGTCGATCGTTAAAATTTTAATTAAAATCGCGACTTCGGATTAAATTACAGATACCGTATCGCCCGCGCGCCGTGGACCCGACACACCGTGAAGCCATGATTGGGAACGCGGGTCACCAAAATTCAGAGGAGCCCCGAGTATTATACCTAATGCATTACAACACAGCAATTTAGCTGAAGTAGTTCGCTCCGTAAATTCAGTTTACAAGAAATAATAATCGTTCCTATGAGATATACTTTTCCCTATTAGTATTTCAAACTCGATTATACCATTCCTGCTTTAATGATTAAGTTCGATAACCAACAGACACTTCAGTAATCAACTCAAAGGCTGATATAATAAATAGATGGAGGTGGAGCTTGCCTCATTGAAAGTCTTTGGTGGAGAATGAAATTCACGTATCAAACATTGTGTATGTGCAGGGGGGGGGTATGTACTCATGCCACATGAGGTTTCTCACGAAGTCTCTGGACCCGAAAAACCATGCACTTGGACCACACCATCCAGAGGCTTAAATCCCGACCCTAAGATCAATTGTCCAATGGGCTGATATGACTCTAAACTAATTTCATAACAATTTAACAAATTTTATCCTGAAGCAAAGACACAGTAACAATTTCAAGCACGCTAAAGATAGAGGATTTTAATAAAATAGCGTAAAAGGGAAGTTCTCTTTTTCATAAAATGCCATTAGTGATTTTCTTTATTCTGATTAATATCTACTAAATTATCATTGTTTTCTCCAAATTGGGTTTATGTGCATGCATAATACAGATCGACAAGATAAGATAAAGGATCGCAGCCACTTCCATTCAATCCATGAAAACAAAACAACTAGGATAATAACCAAAGATCTAGGACTTGGAAAGGTTAAGTAGGTATTTTAAATCTTAGAAAATTCGTATCAAGAAGATTTCACGGAAAATGTTTTGAATCAGTTACCACAAATATATCATGGAAATGATGCATCTCTTTGATGATGACTGAAATTTTTTAAATTTGTTAATGTACCTCGACAAAAATGTGTATTTTTTACAACAAATTTAATATTATCTCGGTATCCCAAATTTTTTTATGAATAATTTCAAGACACTGCGGGAGATGCCGCGATGGTAACTTTTAACGGAGTCGTATGCTAACCAATGCAAGAATTTCAGAATGTAACAATCATTCTCCTTGACCTCGATATTATACTATATGTATATTTTTTACGAAGCTTATTGGTTCTAGGGTAACACACTTGTTTCCAAAATGAAAGCTGGAATATTATTCTTACCATTAGCATGTACTTTAAATAACGACGGCAAATATTGTGGCAGTTACTTTAACGGAGTCATCCGCTCATGTACAACAAAATGTAAGAACTTCACAGTGTAAAAATCGTTCATCATGACTGGATTCGTACCCAGGTACATCTATGGTCTGATATTGAGGAACTCGTGTTCAAAGCCAAGCCCAAGCGAATAATTTTTACATCGTGAAATATCTGCAGTTTGAAATAAAATTTATAAACTAAAAAAACAAAACGCCATTACTCACCGAACGCTCCAGATATTAATAATTTTAATGCTGTCGCATGCCACCTTATCGCATGCTATCGACATTCACACCTCTGTCACTGCGCCGTTAATTACGGCAGTTCATAGCAAAGTAAACATCTCGTTCACAATAATCTCTTTTGATTGATCGAGAAATTATAACCAGTTTTCTCAGTATCAAAGCCTTCGTCAATCGCCTTTTAAAAAGTCCTTTCTGGATTCTTCTCCGCTCAATGTGCCAAAGTGTCACGAGAGTCTCGCTGACCATGTGAAACCAAGACGTGGATTTCGTAATCCATCACGATATGCGGTGTTTTATAATTCGACTCTCGTCCATTCTCTCCACGCGCTCAAACTTTTCCCGTATTTCCTCGACACATAGATATATACATGAGTTGGAAACGACAATCACCCGGGATTGGTTTGGAGTGGTGGCTGGCGTTCACGTTTCCAACGACAAAGACCTGGTTTCAAATAATTTAAATTCCCACAGTTTGGAGAACTTTCAGTGGAATCACTACAGCAGTTGTGAATGGAGTGGATAGTACCTTCGAGTGAATCTTGGAATGGATTAAGGAAATTGCCGATCCCATGGCTCCTGTCGCGTTTTGAGAAATTGATAGAGGAAAACACAAGAGACGGAGGTTGAAACCAATACGCAAATTATGTCAACGTCATGTATATCCCCAACCATATTTTACAGTTTGTCCTCGTTTGCCATACGCCTAAAATTACGCAAAGGATACTACGAATCGCGCGCCGCTTTTATTAAAAACTACAATCAACAATTGGAAAACAAACAAACATCAAATAAAAATTAGTATAGACTTCCGATTTACGATTACCAGAGTTTCACAATCTGCAAAGACGACCTGCGATAGATAAAGACTGATACGATCTCACCCGTACCATCGTAAATAAAGAACAATCCCTCAAAGACAGGAATCTTTTCACGATTGTAACCACAACCAAGTTCTGAGGCACGAAAACTTCAAAAATCATTTCTACGTAAAGCATGCAACTTACCTTTCGTTGGATGGCTGCTAGGAGAAAAGGGAAGAACGGTAGTAGCAGAAAAATTTACACAGCAACGCTGGCGTCCAGGAAGAAGTGTCTCTACACTGAAAAAGAGATGCAATTATCGATCAAATTCGAATGGACGATTGTAAAAGGGAAAGTGGGGAATTCCTAGATGTTACGATTGGAATAGAATAAAATGATATGGACACTAAAGTCAATCAATTCTATGACATAATTCTCGAACACACTGATCACAATGATTGATTGATGAAAATATTCACATTATTAAAATCTACAATGTAAGTTTGTGCTAAATCTATTTTTCACTGAATTTTAACTTCTTTTTTAAATAACTGAAAATGCCACTTTCTCGTACGTCATATGTTGGGGTTAATACGGAACTAAATGTAATCAAATATGCAACATGATTTGTTTCAGTACTGCGTGATGTGTAGGAAATGAAACACTATGCTATTCGACAAAATATATAAAACGTCAGTAGTGCTTGATTGCCCGAGTGTGTTACACCCAACTACTTCATAATTAATGGCATTAAAGCCACTTTGATAGTGCTCATTTTTCTTCCTGTGCTTTGCATGGGCAATATTTTATGACGTTTCAGGAATGAATATAAGCAATCCGTAAAAAAAATAAATACGTCAATCAACCCCAAGATCGGTTTGGTAGGTGATGGTAGAGTTCACCTAGTACTAAGCCCGTGAGTTCACCTAGTACTAGGCGCGTGAAATTCACACATCAGGGAAGGGGGGGGCCTCCTTTCTCTGCGGTGATTGTGGTTTCCCAGGAAGATCTGGGACCCGAAAAATCACATAGCTTGGGTGGAGTCGAGGGTGCCCAGAGAGGGTTGCCTGGGATCGAACCCGGACCCTGCGGTCAGCATTCCAACGCTCTACCCCTGGACTACCGCGACCCACTATAAGCAATTAAGAATAAATTATAATGAACTTTGGAGTCAGATATGTTGAACTGTTCTTTCACATGCATAATATTTTGTTTATTTGAGGGACGCTATGGGTGAACTCGAATTACGGTCCCTGGGTTTGTATGCAAGTGGGATTAGCACATTACGAACGCAGTCAGATTTGACAGTTTTACGTCAGACTGTAATTAAAGAAACCCTAAAAATCATGACGAATTCTTGAAAATTGTTCAATAAATTCAGCCCCTTATGAAAATCTTTTAATGTACATGTTTGCTTTCTTCCCTTTTGTATGCTGTTCAAAATATTCATCCTGCTTCCTCATTCCTGCAGAGAAGGGTTGAGTTTTACCCATTCCTTCCTTCAACCTCACCCTTCCATATCCCGTTACGTATACGCTAAATCTAAGTTTTCTGCCCACTTCCTACGCCCTTTTACTCTCTTCCTCTTTCTCCAATCTTCTCTCAGGATACAATCCCTAGTCTCGCAATAAAAATTTTTAAAAAATCAAAGGAAAACAAATTCGGAGAACTGCATTGGGAGCGAGGACATGCAACGTATTCTTGGAATGTCGACTGCATGTGAGAATTTAATTCATTTTCATGGACGTAATGTGAAGTACGAACGAAGAAATGTTTACGTTCGAAATGCTAAATTTCATAACTGCGTCTAGTTTCTTTAATTCAAGTCTAATTCATTGAATGAAACTTTTAAAAAATTTATGAAACAGAGAGAGAGAGAGATATGTAAGACGGTAGTGATATTAAAGAAACATGAGATCTTAACAAATGAAACCAACTATTATCCAGGTTATTTAAATGTTTTTCCTTCTTAGGTTTAGTAAACGGCTTACGCACTTAAACTATCAGCAATGACCGAGTTTGTTTTCTGTTCTGTCTAGGTGCATCACGTCCACGCATTTTTCTAGGTTCCCAGTCAATTGCATTCCAGAACATTGCCAATGATTAATCATTCTTTTGTTGAGAAATTGTGGCAGTTTCAAACCCATTGGGTCGGTTTGTAGTAAATGCAAGGACAACTCAAGTAAACCTCAAGGGCTCAACGGAAACTATAAGTTGTGCATGTGTATCGGGCATGTGTATTGAACAACACAACGCGCCGGTTGTAATGAATAGAACAGTTGACATATATCCATGTCATCTAATGCCATTAGGTTCCCCAATGCCGAGGGAGAGCGGCATTACAATGCCACTATGGCATGGAGATGGCTCGCGATTGCATTTAGTACTGCAATCACGACCGATCCTGTTTAAAAGACAGTGCCTCTATCGAAGCATAAACATCGTAGGAGTCACATGTTGATTTGGTGGAGGAATGCAGACATATTTTTCGGCCGAGAAATTACAAAATTCGACCAAGGAAAATGTATCCACCCCTGATACGAAATTTACCTATCGTTTGCCTTGTTTTTTAATTTTAAATCTTTTGACCATTCATTGCGCATTCACGAAATATCAGCATGAATGCAAAAAGTTCAAAACAGATGGAACATTCTCATTGGCCTTCTTATTACATGAGAGAGACGTTATATTTTACGAAAATGACACATTTGGCATAAAAATGTCGTAAGAAGCTGTACAATGTTTGGGGACTTAAATCTAAGTTCTTATATTCAAATCCCATTAACTCATATTTTATTGGCACATCTGGCCACCGAAAATCTCAAGAAGCATAGGTGTGCTTCGTACATTTTGTTGAAGGAAATCTCCCTACAGGTATCTCCCAAAACTTAAAAAATACTCGTGTTCGGGAAGATAGGCGGGAGACGAGATGGAGCGAGATTCATGCGAAAGACAGCGAAATGAAAACGAGCGATATTGCAATCGCGAGGGCACCGCGAACACCAGGCAGTGAAATTTGAGGTGCGGGGATATATAAGAACATCTTTTTTTCAAATCAACCGGGTTGATAAGGATAATTACTAATAAAATTATAACGACGATATTTAGTTGTCATCGGTGTGATGATACGCACGACTTTGACGATAAAAGCATTGTAGAAAATTTGGGTATTATTCTGGGCTTGCATACATGCCTATAGAAGACAACATTGGAGATGCTGCACAGTGCAGTCTTACATCTTAGATGGACGACATTATTCGAAATAAACGATACACCAAATTTCCGATGAACGATATGGACGATGCAGGCGATACGATATGGAATATTTTGCGGACCGAACTGTTCAAAATTATTATGGGAAGAATCAACCCCAGCCGTACTCTTACATTGATTCTTCCCATAATATTCATACGGCCGTAGTTACCATTCGCTTCAATATTGTCATGGCTTCTAAGTCAACAGAACGGAATCGCTCTCATCGTCTCAAAACTAACATCAGCTAATTTCCTAAGACATAACTTTTCTTAAAACTTGCCAAAAACACAATATCCTGCCCAAATTCATCGCTTCGGTAGAAATTGCCTGGAATCAATTCACACGATACCATGCTAAGTTTAAATCACAGATTCATAAATCCGAAATCCAATACCTCTTAGTAAGAGTATGGCTGGGGTTGATTCTTCCCATAATGTTTATACGACCTTAGTTACCGTTCGCTTCAACATTGTTTAAACTTACTCGATCAGACCGGTAAACACCGCCATGCATAGTCGCGTACTCTCGCGCCCTCGGTATTTCTTTTGTGTCAGTCGATACTGGAAGACGAATATCGCACAGCACGACTACAAGGTGAACGCGGAGAAAAATGAGATGCTGGGGGGGGGGAGAACAGTGAGAGGGAGAGATCACATCCGCTTTAAGGGCCGGAGGAGTGAGGTGCGGAGAGGGAGAGAGATCGTCATCGAGTCCGTCTGTAGCCGATCCCCGCCGAGTGCGACGCTGGGGAAATGAAAGTCGGGCGGCCGCCCCCGACGGCACCGCCGCCTTTAAAGCGACGACGCCGTACTCCGCGTGGTGAGGACGGCGCTCGGCCGGGTGCGGTCGGTCCCCGCTCCCGCCTGCTTTTAAAGCGGAGGGAGCGCGCACACACGCCCGTGCACACACACACACGCCGACCCGCTCTCCAACATCCCTCGGAAAAGAGCCGCCTCCTTTCGGGTGCGTGAGCGAGAAAGGGAAAGGAAGCCGGAGGGGTGGAGGAGGAGGAAGAGGGGAGAATGGAAAGGGGGCGAGCGGGGTTTGGAGGGAAGAAATGCGGGGACGGTCGGTCGGTGGGGAGTGGGGGCGAGGGAGGAAGCCGGAGGGGGGGGAGAGGGGGCTCGGGCTCCGTCGAGGGCATTTGGGATTCGAGGCACGGCGTCGTCAGGCAGCAGCGGCGGCGGCGTCGGGGGCGTCGGAGGGGAGCGGGGGAGAGGCAAGAGGGGGGTTGGGGAGAGCAAGAGGGGAAGAGGGGGGAATGGCGGAGGAGGAAGACGGGGTCAAGTTCGTAGTGGAAGAGAAACAGAAAGGGAGATGAAGGAGGAGGGAGACGGAGAGAGTGGGTATGGGGGGGGGGTCCGTGAGGTCGACATTTGAATGCCTAAATTATTCCGGGGGGCAGGGAGGAAGGGAACCAGGGAGGGAGGGTTCTATGGGGAGGCGGTCGGGGAGGTTGGGAGTTGCGGGGGTGGGAACGGTCGATAGCCATCACCGCGGCTCCCTCTCTCACGCACCCGACAACAACACACCACCCTCCCGCGCACACACACACGCTTCCGTAACCCCGTCCGCCGTCCCGACCCCCCCTTTAGGCTCAAAAAAAACCTCTCCATCTCAAACCCTCCTCCCATTCATTTCCCCGCCATTCCGCCGCCCCCCGCCCTCCCAGTGGAACACAGTCGAGTCGACGGCTCCGGAGGAATGAAGAGCATCGGGAGGGCACCCGGCGGCCCAGCGGAAATTTCCCACCTTCCTCGATGCATCCGCGGATCTCTATCCCTTCCCCTTTCATGTTTGCGAGCGTTTCGCCAACATCTCCGCGTGTTCGAGCCCCTGTTCGTCCACATCATACTCTGTATTAGGCCGCGAGCAAAACCAATGAGTACTAAGGCATCAATCATTGACTATGCCATCGAGAGATTCAAGAAGTCGCATGCTCAGCTCAAGGAAACGTTCTGGACTGAAAAGGAGACAGAAATATTAGTAATTTTAAGGTTTGTTTTAGTTTTGTAAGGAATTTTACGATTGGAAAAGGGTGTTCTAAAAATTATCTCGGTTTTCTTAAGCACACTGGTGTGTCCTTTAATTTTATTACAGCCCAAGAGTTGGGTGGTCGGCCCTGATCAAGGTTTTTTGAGGCTCTCCATCATTTTTATGACTCTCATAGTTTATTTCTTACCGTAACTTTTTTGTTAATCTAGCGGATTAACTAGGAATGTTATTTAATGACTCAATTCTATTTTGGTTCTCCGATGCCACTACCTAACCCTACGTTGGGCACCTCTGGTGTCGGTCTTGTGCTTTGTTTACTCTTATGCCTTCCCTTTTCAGCCTCGGAAGCTTTCGGGAAGCCTCTACTTCATTCTCCACACAGCCTCCGAGTATCCTTTAAGAGCATCTCTTTCGTCACGGGTCGCGCAAAATCGTCGCGGACGCGGAGAGCGGACCGATGGAGAAGCGCTCCTTATGGTAGGCCCGCAACCGGCTTCGTCGCCTCGAGGATGCAGACGAAGGGTCGTTGCGCCCGCAGGAGATGGACCGTGTGACTCAACAATGCACGCGGATCTTCCCCGCAGCGATTGTTGGATTTCAAGAATAGAGAAGTGAGGCCATGTATAGGAAAACCCGTTGCTTGTCTCAGGTAGCATTAAGAATTCCTGCAATATAATACATGCTACTAACCCAAATTCTAGCAAATTTGAATGCCAACACAGTCGCAAATATTAGGTCAATGTCCAACAAGATAAAACCATGTCAATTGACGAAATAATTTGGGAATTAAATATCGAATGTTTCTCCCAAAATGACGTTAGTTACACTGAAAGATAAACTACTCGAAAGTAGGCGCGCAGTCGTTTTCTGGGTATATATTTATAAAAAAATTAAACATGAGCCGATTGGCAGAAGGTACCATCAAATGGACGATTATATTTAGATAGAATAATTCATAGGCCAAGTACTGTTTCATGAATTCTTTAAGATATACCTTTCTTACTTGAAGTATATTTTATATATGTTTTTTCTCGGAGAATTATCCTAGATTAAAGATGGAAGGGGTGCATTGTTAAATGGTGAAAATCAAGCACCACGAATAAATATATAAGTTCTATTTACCACTTGATTAGATAATAATGATCTCTTTAACTAATAATTGCAAAAAAGCTCGATTTTCGTTTGAACAAGACACAGCCACAGATAAAGGCTGGATATTAACAATGCTCGAAATATGGCTGCACTTGGAATCACTACAGTAAATATTTTATTCCCTACATAATTAGGGAATACCACGCGCAGCATCATCATGAGTGATAAACTACCAAAAACATTGTTGAAAGCATGATGGTATGTGATTTTTAATCATTTTAACTTATCGATTAGTTTCTCACTTTAATTTTTTCCCAAACTCGTCCGCGAAATTATAAAATTCCCCGTCGAGGCAGCCCAAGGATTAACGCTTCAACCGAGGGCGAGCCGACAAATGAAGTCGTGTGCGCCAATCAGTTAGCGAGAGGCGACGCGTAACTCGACTCGGGTTAATTAACCACGCTACGGCAAGAAGAGGAGATAGGTGTGTCTCTCGCATGGGAATTGGTATGCCCGCCCACACACCTGAATCAGATCGGACGGAATGGCCGAACGGCCAGTGTTTAAAGTGTCAAAACGGCGAAGGATCGCCACTTTATGTGTACCCCGCAACTCAGCGTCTCCTACTCCCTTCTACCTCCCACCCGACGGAATTATAATTACCGATCTTTCTCTCTTACTCTCTCAAGATGATTGGAACGCTCAGATTCCCCTCCGCCCATTCCTCCGAATACCCCGACATCGAATCGAACCGTAAATATTAAATGCGAACGTTCCCACGTCCCCATCGCGCCGCGCTCATTCGTCATTACGGCGAACAATAACACGGCCGTCGGCTCAAAAACTGCCCCGAAAAGAAAGGAACTCTCTTCCTTCCCCCGGCTACGTGAGTGGGGGAGGACTCTACCCCCCTCCCACGCACACACACACACACCTATCTCCCTCCAACCCCCCTCCCCCGCCACATCGCCGGGCGCCCTCGCACACAACTCCCATTCCAATATTGTCCCTGAATACGGAATTAGGATCCTTCTCTTTAACCTGGCTCCATGGCTCCCAGGCAGTCGAGTCGAGTGCACCAGTCCGGCGCGATAAAAATAAAAAGACCGGCCGCTCGTACCGCACGGTCTAAACCTCCACCTCCACAAAAATGTTTCCACCCCTTTCGATCTCTCTCGTTAGTTTTTGTCGAGCGGCAAAATATGGTGAGCTTCCCGTATATCCTCCCCGACGATCTCGGCGGGAAGGGAGCGAGCGGGAGGGGTCGGAGTTGCCAACAGTATCGAGTGCAGCGAGGGCGGTTTATGTGAAAGGAAAGGTAAGTAACAGGTGAACGGTGGCCATTGGAACGTAAGCCTACACCTACCCTCGGAACAGCCTCGTAGAATGGGGTTGATGGCGTGGGTGTGCCCTGCGTCCCTCTCCATGGATCATTCAATTGAGAACTCATGGGTCCGTCGTGTTTACGATGGCACGGATGGAAATTCTGTCGAGGATATCCGAATTATTATTCGCGTAATATTCCACAGATTTGCCACCGATTTTCAAATGTTTTGTGATAAAATTTGAAATCATAATGAACGTGCTGGACACTTAATGTATGAAAATAATATTAAGCATTGAACGAAGTATTATAATATTGAGCATTATAATTACAACAGAAAGTGGCAATGGAGTTTTTTTTAATAATCACCAGTAAGGAATTTTTTTTTATCAAAATAACAACCATAACCGTCATCGCAATATTCATGCCGATGGGTCGCTTTGGGAGGTGAGGGAAGAGCTCACATCCTGAACGGAGTCTCAAAGCGGGTGAATTCATATCACACACAGGGAAGGACTCCTTTACCTGTGCCACCATTCGCGTTGCCACTACGTACAAGTGACCAGAAAAAACACCACTTGGGTTTTAGGTGGTGTGGCCCATGGACGTTACCCAAACTGTCCAAAGAATCACACGGAACTCAGAATCCTCTAGCGCGATCCGCTGGGCTATCAGCGATACCAATAAAATATATTACATCCTCCATTTGGTAAGCAGCTAAAATTTTTAAATGGCAAAAAGAGAGTTCGCCTATTCAAATGTGGTTGAATTGAAAGAAATTATAAAGCAATCAGCAACTGATTTAAGTGCTAAATTCATTGCATACGCAGGGATTATAAGCGAGCATTCAAAAGGGAATAATTAAAATGTCTTGCGATAAGAATTTCATTAAGACAGGTAATTAATTAGTAGGTATTATTAATTAAAGTAAGGTCTAAACATTTTTTAACGTTTGGATTGCCTAATTGTTTGAATAAATACAGACTCATACTAAAAGGAAGAGGATAAACTGAAGAGCAGTGTACCAAATAGCCGTGAAAACCACAGAATGATTGATTTTACCGTTCTAACTAACATTAAGTTTTACTTTACCTTTAATCTAATTACGGATTCTAGAATCAGTAAAAAATACTAACTCAGGTTTGCTAGACAATTCTTACCAGAAAGCCACAGTTCAAAAATTAAAATCCTAACATAAGGATTTCAAATGTTTTTCGAGGAACTTGGTTGGAATATTTTGAAATATTTCCCTTTCGAATCAAATTTAAAATTTTTCAGTAAATTCATCCATTTTCTTGTTTTAAATTTTATTTGGTATAACGTAGAGGTACAAACAGGTATTGCATCACAATGACCCCTCACTGAGGCTTGTGGAGTTAATTCGTAAAGAATCTTAATGTAATTCACTCTCCCTTACTCTAATTTTAAAAAAAACTTCATTTGTTTTTGTATTTATGGTAACGGTTTTACACTACAGCGCAACTTTCAAAAGGCTATCCTAATGGGGAGTGAAAAGGAAGTATACTTTTCAAAAGCATCCATAAGATAAGCAAAGAATTTAATCTAAAGTTCTGCAAATGTTTAGTATTCAACACTTACATTTGGGCACCCGCGAAAACATTCGGATGCTTCCGCATCATACGTAAATTCGAGGCTGTGGCCTCGTACCTCCACGTGACGTCATGTTCCAACTATACATCCGTCTTCCTTCCAAGCTCGACGACGACATTTAACAGTCGTTAAAAGTTCACTGCCGGATTACCAGGAAATGTGTATTTCTTGCACCTTCAACCGTCGAACCAATACTTAACTTTCCGCTCAATGGGTTGTACCATCTATATTTTGTGTGATGCAAAATACAAGCCATAAACGATACATTTCTCATCCTTTCAATCTATATACGCAGTTTCTTCATCACACAGTATTAGTTAACTTTTAATGGAATAATCCGAGACTATCGAACTTTGCAGCAGCTGTTTACAATGCACGAAGCGTCTGGTCAGCTATCGGTTTAAATTATAATATAGGTTTAAAAAAAAGATATAATGGCTAAAAAAAGAACGCGTCTGTTTAATTGTCGCTCCTCATTGAAGTGGATAACTTGAAATCTCAATTCTGAGTTAAACACGTGCTGCCATCTGTTCGTGGAAAAACTAAAAAAAATCGATTTTTTTTTCGATTTCAGAAACTTCGAGAAAAGTATTCTCAAATCGGACATAGCCTACGTCACTTCGTATATTTGATCCAATTTATGCAAAAAAAAATATGGAATCCCTTGCTCCACAACGTCTTGGAGTGATATTCCCTCGAACAAAAAAACAAATTTGTTGTCAGATTTGTGTGTCATTTAGATTAAGACCGTTATCATTGGGTACCCTTTCTATGCTCCCATATAATTATGGGACATAGTTATTTTTAATTATTAGAAGTAGGACATTAGTAATTATTCTGAACAATATAAACATTTTTAATCGCCACACGATTTTCCCTTTCACGCCTCTTTAAAAAAATAGTTTTTCACCACCTTTCCGTTGCCCAAAATGCTTTATCTTTTCCCTTTTGCCTTTAAACCACACCTCCCCGCCCAAAAGGTCGCAGGCTTCAACATCCTTGCTCCCTCTTATATCGCTTCCACCCAGATTTGTTTTCTCCGTGTCTTCCTCTGATCAGATTTCACTCTTCTCTCATCCCGTCCAAGACTACTCCTTTTCCCTTCGCTGTCTCATTTCCTCCATATTGATAACTCGAAATTCGACCCTTTTTGATTTTTGTTCCATCCGTCCTTCTGTGACAAAGTCAACTTCTTTCACTTGATCATTACGCAAATTTCTTAGCGTAACTATTTCGTTAATCATGAAGTTGCTACCAATTAAGTTAAATCACCGTCCATGTAACACTTGATGTTTCCTCGGCATGGAGAAGTAAATTTCCTTCAATCCCGAGACCGGTGTCACTCGTGAATTAAAAAAAAAATGTGCATGTCGGAATCCAGTCATACAATGGATATACGTGTAGAACGGAGCCGCCCTTCTTTTCCTAGCTATTATACGTGTTTGGTGGCTTTTCCCACAACCCCTGAGCAATTGCGTCCCACACGCGCGCGCATGCAGAATCTAATGATGAGGTATTTCATTGAGTTTAAATAAGGTGGAAACTTTTTCATTCGTTACTGTCACATGATGGAGGATGTAAGCTTGAAAAAAATATTGCCATGGAAATATTTCATCGCACACGAGTGAGTAAATCAAATGATTCGACGGACTCATAAATCTATTTTTCACTCTTAATATATTCCCTTTTGGTGATAAAAGGGCATAAAACATCGCTGGCAGCACACACTCGCATTGCGAAACCAAATGGAAAACGTGAACATGATAGGATTAATTGAACATTAAATAATTTCTTCTAAGTATATTACCTCTTATGTGCTCAAGGATTTCTCATAATTAAAACGACTATTCCCAGAAACGCCAGCCATATATATGTCTAATATCTACTTCCTCGAGAGTTAATCAAATAATGTAAGTTTGCTTTCCTGAGCACCATTATGTATCTATTGAGCAAAACGATTTTATCTATTGGACTACCTTCTTGTAAAGGTAACAGTTATCACTAACATCCAATATTTGAAATAATAAACAAGGCTTGATTAATGGAAAATCAATCTGAGAATAATCTTCAAAACATCAACCTATCTTGTTTGAACGCTCTTTTATCAGCTTTACATAACCTACTCGTGAGTTTGGATGGCAAAATCAGCAATAATGTACCGCCAAACGATCTGTCACGGCGTTTCCATTTTTGTGGCGAATACTTGAAACGTATTTAACTAAAGAATAACTGCGCCTGGCGAACGCCGCGACTGAATCCCGGGCAAGGGCCGGTCAGTGAAGAATGCACGGGGCGTGGATATCGCGATGAAGGGGCCACCGGCTACCCCTCTCCCTCCCCCCTAATCTCCTCCCCCTTCTCCGCGACGCGGACCCTCGCCCCGCCCTGCCTCGTCGGACCCATGCCGTCACCTGGGCATTCATACCTTGGCACATGCTTCAAGGCCAATCACGGTTTGGCTCGCCCTCACACTCGACCCCCCTCCCCCCTCTCCGTCTCCCCCCGACCCCTCCTTGCCACCCCTCTTTCACCCTCCCCGCCCCCGTCTCCCCGCTCTCAACATCTCCCCATCCGTCATGACCAAACTTGGAGAGCAGTTTTTACATCGGCATCATCAGCATCGGCCAGTGTTTCTCGTCTCCCGTCGACTGTTTTTTTGGCAATGGCTCTTGATTGTCGGCCGAGGAGAGGGCAGGGCATCCCGACAAACAATCGTCTTATGGACAAGGTTCATTGCGATCCTTATGACGTCGAGGCGGAGGAAAATTCCAGGACGCCGAAGGAGAGCGAGACCAGTGTTCCTTAATGCCGGTCAGTAATTAATGCGCACCAGGCATTCGCACATAAATTCATATTGGTACAGAAGATCACCGGACAAGGCGTACGCGGATGAAAAGGTAGATTGTTATCAGCGGGGAATGATCCCACGTGCGTGGAACAGACCGTTTTTTGCTCTCAGATAAACATAATTACTCCCACTGGTGGGAATAACTGAAGATCCGAGGATTCCCAAAAATAGGAGGATTGGCATGGCTTATAAAACGAGATTGGCGAGATTTCGTCATAATTAGAAATTTATCCGTGTCCTGTACATTTTTAAAAATTAGGAATCACTTGAGACTAGACTCACCTTTCATTACACTAGTACCTGAAATTCCTCATTGCATTTCAAAGTTCACTGCTGATTCTAAATCATTTCCTATCACTTGCTGCCAACAAAACACATTACATATTTTTCCCATTTGCTCTCAGCTTTCAAGTTTTTCACCGAATCTATGATGCGTGACTCATGTGGTTTCTGGGACTAGAGAAGTGAACTCTAATTATTGAAGAACAAAGGATTACTGATGTTACACGGCAAGCTATTGAAACTGTTGGTCTTAGTTCACTTAAAACTGAAATTTTCTCTTCATAAAAAAAATGTCTTTTTTGGCAGTTCTTAGCTGGACTTTCCTACTTGAAACACGTAAAAAGGTTGGGAAAATGGTTTTATCGATGAAGTACTTATTTAGCTGTGCAAAACATAATCTAACCTTTGGAAATAGCCAAAACATCAAATAATGGACATATCCCCTATCAGATTCGTGATTGATTTCGTGTAGCAGGAGCATGACTCGGGTTTAGGTAACTTGGTCCTCGCCAAAATATTAAACGATAGTCACTACATTTATGAATGAATAACGACAGCATTATAATAATTTCAAATATATTAAATAATTAAAACATTTAAAGCGTTTCTTTCCCATTTCTCAATCAGAATCCTTTCACAAAAGAGCTTCGCGTTCTTTCATTTCCTTGATGAATTACACCCAAGACTTCCTTCCCTTTATCGCTCACCCCCAAGCAGTCTCCAATGCTTGCCGTCAAGCGACGCTAACCGAGCATGATATCTGTAAGTACAGATAGTTTTGAACTCCTCTGACCGTCTAACCATTTTTAGAGATACGTCCCAGCGGACATAAATGCGTGAGAAACTTAAAAGAGAACAACCACCCGAGGAGAATAAAGGCATTTAATCTCACCATCAGGTAGAAGAGATCTGATATTACCAGAAAAATGTTCATCTTTGACTCTGGGAAGTTCACAGCGGGATAGAGTGGTGAAGCATCATTTTCCTGATAGGGCTGAGTGCGCGTCTTTGAGAGGGAATACTTTCAATGTAGTCCTTTCCTTGTTAGCCTCATTAAAAGTCTGAGCCTGTTCAAACATCTTAAGCATTCATCTAACACATGTCCTGATTCACTGGATTTCCTTGATAGAACAGTTCTAGTACCACTTTTCTTTCGTCCTTCATAGCGTGAAACAGGCCATTTTTACTCAAACTCATATAATGTATATTTTCTGGAAAATGCTAAAAATGAAATCAGCATTGTATAGACACAACTCCCTAATTGAGAGGCCCCGATGATCTTGTCAATCCAATATTAGCAAAGATCCGAAATCCAACATTATCTTAGGAAAGATGCACGTCCAGGTGGTACCTTACGAATCACACCACTATGGCAAGTGGCAAAGGGTAATCATTGACGTATGTTTTGAGAAAATATCCTCCCATGAATTTTTCTACAGAGCCCTAAGGAAGATAGTTCTTTATCATTAAAATCCAATATTTTGTCGCTTGTATGAATCGAGCTGCACTAACATATTCGCAAGAAAAAATTTGACTACAGAGTTAAAATAAAACAAATTCACCCCTATTCCCACAAGAGATATTCGAGATTATCGCCAAGAAAAATGTTATTCATACGTTGACACATATTAATGAAATGATAACAAATCCGATGGCTGTCAGTTTTTGATTTATGAAAGAGGGAAAAGAAAGTGTTTTAATTGTCAAGAAAAACTTTGCTATTATACGTTAAATCTTTTATATCAAGAATTAACTCACTTCAATAGCGCGTAAAGATTCCATATGCTCGACTTTAGATGAATATTTATCTGGAAATTCCTTCATACACTTCTTATTTTATTTTCACCAATAATAGTTTCTTCGTTAGAAAACTGTATTGCTCCATTTATAAGCATTGGGAATGGCAGTGGAGTGACAATTTAGTACCCCTTAGTGTAGATATATTGACGGTGTTTGAACTAGTAAAAAGATAAACAATTCTCATCAGTCTATCCTTCTAAACCCGAAAGAAATTCTTTGGGGCTCTCTTATTATTTTCACTCCACCAGGCATTATGTATGCACAATAGGCTGCTTTAATTAAATTCGGGACGAGGCTCATCGGCAAGGTTTCTGCGAGGCAAGCGCATCTGGCCCTACGGCAGGTGAATCAGTAGATGAAAAGTAGTTTTTAAATACCGTGTCGAGACCCCTTCAGTATTCCTCCACCCAAAACCTTAGTGAAAATGCATTATGCATCGAAGACGTTAAAACACGAAAAAATTATACCGTAAACTCAAAGTCTGGCTTTTAATTCCAGGCTATTCCTTTATTCCTTGCTAGCATCGTACAAAGAACCACCACCTGCATTTTCAGCAGCCACTGGTACCGCTGCACTAAGCGGAACTACCTCTTCTCTTGAATTTTTTGCCCCTATCAATGACTGTGTCACGGTAATTGCAATCACGTGTAATCGTACAATATGATTCATTGTACCAAATTTATCCGATCTATCCTGACTCCATCGGGTGATTGTGATCACAAAATTTCCAATCCTTCAGAACGAAGTTACCACGATTAAATATCACAGTAAGTGAAATTCCTTAAATGATTTAATCAAAGGGTACCTGTTTCATTCTACCAACATTTCGGTATTAGTTGGCTTGAACGTTACTCGATGGTTACTTGGTAGGGCGTTGCTCAGAGGGCCGGAGGGCTCCGCATCCCAATTCGGGCGACGGCGTCCACTGGACACCCGAAACTAAACTCCAGTCATGTGTGCTTCCGGAGATCATATTTTCCTGAGAAATTGCAGGAAAATGAATTGCCCGTTTGGTCACAGAATCCCGGTCTGGTTTGGCACACGGTAAACCATCCCCTAACCCGCCAACCCAAACCTCAGATTGATTTGGTTCTTTTGCATTGTCGAATATACTTGAAATATCTTTTGAGATTATGTGGTAATTAATTCTAAGTAACGAAAAATGCCAACAAATAAGCATGAAGATGTTAAATATTTCCCGCGGATTTACAAACAGGAAAGAGAAGAATGCGCCGGGCACAGCCACGCACCATGTTAAGGCACTCCCGTCTAAGGTTCACGATTGGAATTCAAATTTCCGGTTCGGCTTGAAGATCGACACTCAACCCGCGATCGGTCACTGCCGACGAACAGCAAACATTTTCATCAAACGACCTTAACCATATTTAAGGAAACAGCACTGAAAATATAGCATAAAATGAAAACATCGAGATGGAACCGTAGGCTCCAGGTGCTTATTGCTCCTCTCAAGATTTGGTGGTTATTTATGTACATCATTATGTCAACTAAGACACAAACCAACACAAAGATTATGACTAAATAGTTGTGTATTCCCATAATTGCACCGGCATATTTCATGAAATAAAGACATCAAAGCGGGACATATCCAAGCAATGTTAATAAAATTCATATTTTCGATGGAGCTTTCTAGTGGTAAAACGATGTTTAACAGACTATTCAAATCGGTTATCTCATTGATAAAATTAATGGGCACGAGCTTACAGCATTTTTGCATAGGTGATGTGGAGTGCGGAATTGTACGTGGACGCTAATGAATAATAATGTAAGACTGGAGGCGTACCATATAAGGGACTGGAGAACGCTTGGGAGATCGGGGTTGATGGGAAGAATAGCAAACAAGTGCCTTGGTTTCTGTAGAGGGGTAGGATGCTTCTGGGATGTGGAATTCAAAGATAGTTGAAATAAAGGCTATGGATGGTCATGGATTGGTGAAAGGGAAGATGGTAAAGCAAAAGAAAAGGTAATTCCAGGAATATGAGGGAAGTTAGATGGGAAGCAACTACTACAACGCAATGGAGAAAAGACAACGAATTATCTTTTTAAGCTCATGTTTTTCATGGTAACATTATTAGAATTTAATTAGGACTTAAAAACCTCTAGGCCATGAATTTTTTACCACTTTAAAGTAACCGATTTTGAAACTAATTAAATCATTTCGTGATCAAGCTGAGGTGCCTGGGTGACGAATAAATTACACTTCATGCTAGTCACTAATATGCCGCATTTCTCTTCTACGAGAGGTGTAATTTTCAAGAGCTCCACGTTATCGTATATTTGTGCAGTAATTTCATCATGTGTGTGAGCAGAAAAAGATTTTTGACCGCGTAACATTCAACTCTCAATTCGAAATTCAACGTGACATATGTTGGCGATTATTGTCTTTTCATATGATTATTTACGAATATGATGTGCTCATAGGTAATGTTTTATGAAACTAACGACGCACATTAAATGTATTCGTAGCGAAGGTAGTCATGCCTTTATATTAATCTTTGATTTCATGACACCGAATATAATGCATACAAATTCGCAGTCAGAGGAGTAAATATTAAGCAGGAGGATAGACGTAGATTGGAGGCTTTTGAAATGTGGGTGTGGAGAAGAATGGAGAAGGTGAAATGGACCGAAAGGAAAACAAATGAGGAAGTACTGGAGATGGTGGGTGAGGAGAGGGGTTTGTTGAGAGAAATCCTATGGAGGCAGGAAAAATGGATGAAAGGCGTATTGAGCGGTAGTGGAATGTTGAAGAGGGTAATAGAGGGAAGAATGTTGGGCAAGCGAGGTAAGGGTAGGAACAGGATAGGGATGTTGGACGGGATGAAGGGAGGAAAGAAGTACACCGAGATGAAGAGGGACCTGATATAGATTAGTTTGCTAGGTGGGGAGTCACAAAATGTTTATTTGATAGTTGTGTCCATCCAAAAAAAACCTACCTTAACCGGTAGATTACCTAATAATATATATATATATATATATATATATATATATATATATATATATATGTAGTAGCGGGTCGCGGTGGTCTAGCGGGTAGAGTGTTGGACTGCTGACCGGAGGGTCCCGGGTTCGATTCCCGGGCAAGGCACTTTGGGCACCTGCAGCTCCACCCAAGCTAGTTGATTTTTCGGGTTCCAGATCTTCCTGGGAAACCATAACCGGCACAGGGAAAGGAACTGGCCCCCCTACCCTGATGTGTGAATATTCACACGCCGTATAGGGCTTGGTACATGGGTGAGCTCTACCATCACCTACTAAACCGACCTTCGGGTTGATTACTGAGTTTATGGTTTATATATATAGTATATATATGCTTGTATTATTAGTATATGATATAAGGCCAAGAGACATGTACATAGGAAAAATCATGAAGGGCGTCCAACAGAGAAGGTATCAAGGATTGAGGGAATTGACATAAAATAGAGTAGAATGGAGGGCTGCAGTAAACCAATCCTAGGATTGAAATACCGATGATGTCATAATATAATTTGCAAGAATTTACGTCATCCCTTTGCAAAGCGTCATTAAGGTATGTCCTTCGAAAGAAAATCGAATTCGATCAATCCTCTGAAAAAAAGTACACAGAATACAATGAGATCCAGCTTTGTTTGGAGCAGCTCTCCAAATTATCTCGTCTCCTGCCAATTTCATCAGTCGCTCACATTTCCTTTCACAGACATTTTCCATTACCGTCTTCTCGTAGTTCACTCATTCATTAGAGAAAAATAAAATAAATACAGGTCCGCTAAAATATTGTACGGTCCGAATGAGAATACACATTCAGGTGAGATTTTAAAAAGTACAAACATGAAATAATACACGTAGATAATAAATGTAATAAATGATTCACAAGATATTTATTAAGGAATGTTCGACGATTATTTTTTCCTTTAGATTTTACTGGAACTTGTTAGAGCTCACCAATTTCATGAAAACGGAATGCGAAAAAAATATTACCATTAGTTCGACAGTAGGAACAAAATATTTTGGTGACTTTGCTGAAACTTCTCATAATTCCCACAAGCGGCCACTGTGGGCATTCGATAGAGGCCAAGGTGGCACGAATATCTGCAAAATATCTTCAAATTGCCCCAACTATTATCAGTCATTTTCAATTAGAAACAGTATTAATTTTGATGTTATGCAAAACAGTCTCCCTAGTAACCATGTGGATCATTGATGATTGCCCAAAAGTGTCTCAAAAGCAGCTACTATTATTAATCGCGAGGTTTGGAAGTGTTCGCGCACTTTCCCGCGGCAATTTTTCTGCTCACTATTGGCCATTAAGACGGCGAAAATTATGTTCGCTCCGGTTGACCCGGGGCAGCAGCCCGTGGAAATGGATATGTCAAAAAAAACAATGTTTTTCATTCAGAAATCGACCATATTTCAACATGATCCTTATCAATCGACGGGCTATACGTTTTCACATTTACTTCATAATTCAATGCCCGCTCAAACGGCTAAACTTAAGTCATAAAAGTGGATGAAAGTTCGAGGGCACCGATGTTTCATCAAAATTTATTTGTGCCCACCTGCAACTTGGTAAAATAACGTAGCATCTGCGGACATGCGAGTACAAATGCAGTGTACCCTTTACATTTTCATTGAAGACCGTTTCTATTATTTCCTAAAGGCTCCCAACTGCACCCGTAGTTCATTCTTGTGAAACACAAATTACGCGGATAAGAATAAATAATTTTGATTTTAAAAATCGGACGAGTTTTACAGTTCTACTTGAGAATCTTCAATAAATGTCTAAACGAAATCACATAGAATTTAATTGCTAGCGAAAAAATTGTAGGAAATATTAAAAATTCGGAATTGTCAAAGCAAAAATTCCAAAGCATGAAACGATTTTATCTTTTCCAATAAATGAATGAAAATGTTCATGCAAAATGTGTTTCTTGCTTAATTATTAAATAGAATCACATAAATGATCAACAGCACACGACCGGATATTTTATGATACCTACGTAACGGAGTATCTTGAAGAATTCTGAGGTAGTTTTGTTACAACAATAGGTAGGTTTGGTTATCTTACAGTAATCTTTACACTAGTGAATCCCTAAGCGGGGATTAGACCGTAAGATCCAGTCTCTAGATTCCTGGTTCTCTAATAGCACTATTTAATAATTACTCTTGTTAATGTTTGACAAAAATGGGACATCATTTTTGACAAAAATTGGACATGATTTTTGCCAAAAGAATAATAAAAATTAAAGAGCATTCTGTTTTAAACGCTCCGAATTTTGCTTACGTTTTGGTTAAGTTGAGATGATAACACAACCTGGCTTAAAATTATTAGCGATGTTGAAGCTTACATGTGCATAAAGGGTTAGACTTCGCTATGTTTTGGCTTTTGAGATCATTTCCAATCGTTTATGCACAAACTTCCTGAAATCCATCAAGATAAAAGAGATTTCTGGCAATCTAACAGAAAACTCCCTTCAGAATTCAATCCGTTATTCTGTAAAGATAGCCGTGGAAAAATGAATGAGGAACCTTTCTGAAGGGATAAAATATTTTCACGTAATTGGTGAAGCCGTTTGCGTTCCTTCATAATTCCTTTCCGTACTTAAGATTCATTTCACACATTTTTAATGCATGCTACCATCATGAAAACAACATAACGGTGATCAAAGTCTCGAGGTACTTTCGTTTAGTGACTTGAAGGCAAGTGAGGCCCTTCACGCGTGAGCGACCTCCAAGACTCAAGGCATTGCTATCCCAATCTATATATGCGAATATGGTTACCAAATTTGTCTGCCTATTAGGAAATTTCTTCCACCAAAAGCACGAGTCAAGATGAATGCGGATAAAATTAGTTCGGTAAATAGAAATTCATTACAATGTACATTATAATGAACCACAGAATAGAAATGTACTGATGAGTACCTATTGCCAAAAAGGTCATTTTAAAAACAATTGATCCAGCCCCTTGATCTAATCGAATAGGATAAGGATTGCACTCTCTCGATTTGAAACACAAAAATTGTGCCTGGTTTTAATGACAAAACATAACAATTCTAAAAAGCATTTCCTGATCTCATGAATGGTCGAGTGTGACGGATTCGTGCCGAACCAAACGAATGCAACAAAACGCTATGAATTATTTTGATTCCGTACCTTTACACACAACGAGTTAATGTGCATTTTTGAACGCACACGCTGTTCTTCGTTTATAAATCATGTCAACTTCGAGTGTCACATTGAATCATTTTCAGCGTGGTCTCAAGTTGATCACCGGATTAGCAATTTTAAGATCGTCCTGGGAGAGTCTCGGTCACGTAGACGGTGTGAATTTAGTTGAATGTTTGAAAAGGATTCACAATTTACATAGCAGGAATGAAAAAACGATGGATGGTGGATGAATATGATGGATAATATCTTTTACAAAAACCATGCGAGTGAAAAATTTTATTTGACACATGTATCTCTGCATGCAACCATGTATATTATGCTCATGCGTTGTTAATTGCAAATAAATTATAAACATATGACAAATTTTCCTTATATTTCCTTAAACGACATTTCGTTTATCACCTGGCCTGTTCCAGATCCCCATACATATTCATGTGTCCATCATAATATCTAGAACTTTCACCGAATGAAAACAGGACCGAAGCTGCTTCAATGTATCACAGAGTTATTTTAACTAACTAATACGAGGAAAACCTCATTGATTTCGTGGCGAGGACAAACTTATGCACGAACATCTAACATGAAATGGAAAACACAATAACGTGTCTCAAAGGAAAGAAAGAAGGCGCATAGAAAAGATTATTGAAGACTAATAACATAGATTGTAGTTTTGTTCAGGAACCTGTTACTTGCGGCAAGAGGTTCAGCTTAGATTGGAGGGTTTTGTGATTTGTGAAATCAATTAAGTTAGATAGGAGGAAGACTATGCGGCGACGACGTTTTACACATGGTGGAGGAGGAGAGGAATTCGACGGAAGAATTGCGGTGATATTGAGTGAGTACGAGTGGTGGGATGCTGACGCCGTGATAGAAGGCGTTGCGAAAGCGGGGGAGAAGATGAAAGAGAATAGATTTTTTAAGAGAACGATTATTTTCCAAAAAGTCAAATTGAAAGCAAGAAGAACTAAAGAAGAATATAATCTGCAATCATGATTCCACAATGATGTTTATCGGCTGTAGATTACCGTACTAGCTACTGCTAGCCAACAACTGAGACTGCCAGTTACAATGATTTATACGTATCAATTATTAAAAATTACTTTTCTGACGACATTTGGTAGACACAAAAAAGATATTTTCTTAAGAGAATGATTGTAATGAAAGAAGAGTATCCCTACATTATATTTGCTATGGCTATCATAATGTTAAAAGCAATTTGCGTGTTCAAAATCAGCCCATTTTATTAACGCTTTACTCAATGTGACTGAAAATGTGTCAAATCTATTTTAAAAATAAATTTCGCTTTATTTGTACCACTGTTGATTTTTATGTCGCACAAGGATGTTGGATGATTGCTTTTAAAAGAACAAAGGAACGAATTCATTGCGTTAGCACCATGGCATTTTTTATAGATGCCCTTCTGATAAGGGCATTGGTAAACATCGACCCAATCTACTGTATTTTGGAAAAGCCACCAGTTCAAACTACTAAGGAATTGCCGTCAACCGCTGCCGCTACAAAAGAGACATTTCAAGCAATCTCACACGTGCAGAGAAAATGAACAAATATATTTAACGAAATGAAAATATTCGCCCAATTTGGGATGTTCAATGGTGGTTTCATCTCCTTACTTTGTAACTAGACCTGATGTAAAAGTGATCAAACAGTGAAGTGATCGCACATGTGTGTTGGTTTGTAACTGGTTACTGGCTTGCTGGTTACAATTTCAATCTGAATGAACATGGCCAAGGCAATCATTAGAATTAACGGATATTGGAGGAGGATCCAAAAATGATCGGGAATCATTTTTCCCATAGCATTTCCAAAATCCAAATACCAGAACACGGATAGCGGACGAAAAAGTTTATATTTGGCCTCTCACAGATAATCTTTGTCAGAAATAGTTTATTAATTGGCATGAAAGAGAATATTTTATCCCTTAAATTTGGCTCAAAATAGTATTACATTTTCTCACCAATGAGTATGCTCGAATGACAACCATGGATATTTTCGCGTAATAGTTTTCGATATAATTTCATTTATAATAAATGTTTGACAATGTTCAAGCTTTAACTATGGCCAAACCTAATACTTCTTTACACAGCATACATCACTGAGAGAGTTTTTATTCAAACAATTCATTCTTCGATAACCTTTGTTCAATCTCAATCCTGAATTAAACCGACAGTATATACAGGTAGAATATATACTGCACGTATATACTAGGCGTGACGGAAAAATCTCACTGGCCGACCCGAGAGCATCTTCCGGACATTTCATTCACTTTTATAGGTCACAAGCTGCAAGGGAATTTATTATGTGGAAATCTTAACAACCGCTTAAACGAACGTCTGTTACCCGAAGGGCGTAATCTGAGTGGGCACCTGCATGGGAAGGAAGGGGTCCATAGAATTAAGTTACGCCGGTCTGCCTCAAGCCTCCGGCAGCTGCCGCAAACGTAAAGTGGCGCTGATGGAACACACTCCGCGGATATGGGATGCTCGTCTAGCTCTTCATATTCCCTGCAGGTGTCAGGAGCGGCCGAGGAGGGCAGAGTTCTCGCACCTTCGCTTTGAAATTGTATTTCGCGTCGAGACAATTTGATAACACGGCAGTTTACAGCTCAGAATAGATACTCTAAGTAGTCGTTGCTCTAAAATGAATTTGTAAATTACATATTTTCCATGCTTCCTTTCTTGTTTAGTTCTTGACAAAAGGCATTCATTAAGTACGCATGATTTGGGTAAAAGCAAGCAAGCTGTAGTCACGTAACTGAACAGTCACATTAAGAAAAGTTAGTTTCAGTAATTATTATAACCTCTACCAAGCGTAATATACGTGCACTGTTTGTACTACAGATTCAACATTTATAAGTATGATTAGAAAGTGGAAAATTCATAGTATAAAATATAGATTCATAAAGTAATAAAAAATACGAAGTCCAAATCCAATACTAGTCCAAATACTAATAGTTAATTTAACACTTGAATTTTTCAAATCACTTGCTGATGCTCGCAAGTCACCTCATTTTATGAAATACACTTCCTTCTACCCGTGACGTTATTGTTAACAGTATTCGAAATGCATTGGTCGACGTAGTTTTCGATTGGCACTGGGGGTAAACAAGAGTGGCATAGGCACGTTGCCCCGATCCGTTCACCCCATCCATTCATATATGTATATATAGCTAAATATATAAAAAAAGCTATGCATATATATATATATATATATATTTATATTTATATATATATAGCTATACATATAAAAATATCGCTATTTATTTTCTCGCTGAGGACTTCTAAGTTTTAATATTAATTTCAGATGGAAGAGGAGTTCCTTGCCGTTTTTCGTAGAACACTTAAGAAAATTTTTTAACTAGAAGTCGTCGCAACGATTTTTCTCCCTCGGAAAGAATGAAGCCGTTATCAAGAAATTTCAAATAAAAATTATTTCGTTAATTTTTAGTGAATTTTAGTTTATTATTTACTTACCATTATCTTAATGTAATTCATTTATTGTTTCGAAATATTCCGGCGAACGATTTTTTACCTAAACACGGTTCCATTTTTAAACTACTGAAATAATATGGATCCAGTAATTTCATTTTAGAGATCGCAAAACATCAGCTTCAATTGCAACAACTTTATCACCCTTGCTACGCAATATTACACGTCTACGAGCGTTTTTGACAATATTGAGCAAAGGCAAGAAGGCTACACCACTGGTGCGTATCGAATTTTTTTATATCAATTAGTAGCGTCACCTAGAGGAATACGCACCAAATTATATCGGTCTATTCCTCTGTGTTTAGCGTCCGTTTTAATCAAGAATTTTCGAGCGGTTTAAAAAAATGGGCAAAAGAGTATTTCTTGTGCTGATCAAAATATTATTCTATGAAAGGTAAGTCGCCTCAGGAGGCTAAAATTAAACTTGATAAAAACGATGGTGAATCCGCGCATTCGATTAGAATGGTTTAGAAGAAGTGGTTTCCTAATTTGTGGAATGGCCATATGGGCCGCACGATCTGATGTCCTGTTGATGTCACTAATCCAGATATCATTCATAAAATCTAATGTGGTGACGGATGACAAAAGAGTGAAAGTGTGAAGATTGCTACGGCTGTTGGAATCTTGAGTGAATGGGGACATTCAATTTTGTATCAGCGTTTGGAGATGAGAAAGCTATCGGCAAGATGGGTGCCGAGAAATCATGTGGCATACGCCAAGGGCGGTATGCAGCTGTTTCAGCAAAAAATACACAAGACTTAAGGTATCGTTTCCTCAATGTGGACGAAGGATGGATACGCCACTACTCGCCTGACACCAAAGAGCTGCACGAGCTGACACCAAAGAACGGACTACTTTCTAATTGTTCTCCAATTTGAAGGAATGGTTGGTGGGAATATTTTTATTTAAACAAGGTTATTGCGGAAATAATTGCCTAATGTGCAGAGTTAGAACAATAGCATTATTTGGAAGTAATAAACAAACTGAAGCAGTGTTGGACAAAATTTATAATCTTACCAAGAGGCTGTGCTGAAAAATAAAAATGTTTTTCCCAGAAAAATTAAATAGTTTTCGTTTTTGCATAGATTTTCGCACAGGCAAACCTGCCTCGTAATCTCAACCGGACAAGACACTAAACACCTTAACACCCTATGACACAATAAACCCATTTTTCACTCCATACACCTTCTACATCTATCCCTTAATTGCGTCCAGGATACCTAATATTTTTCTCCCTCCACCTCAATTCACACCTCCACTGTGTTAGTCTCCAGCCCATTGATGCAACTCAAAACGTTCAGGGCCCCTGTCATTAGCTCCCGCATCACTTTAAATGCTGCTTGACTTATATATATTATTTTTTCATTGCCCGTACTGCTCTGCTCATTTCATTCCTAAATAGTAACTTAAATGCTCGACCTGAGATAGCTTATGATCTTTAACTATAATGATTCAGTCATTTTATTTATTGAAAACTTCAATAACTTCTTTATCTTACGGTTTATTCTCATTCCATATTTGTCACACTAATACTCATATTTAAAGCAAAACATGAATTTTTAGGATCCCCTGAATGCACAGTATCTCTAATGAAGCTCATTAGATATTTAATTTGCATATAGTATCATTTTTTTAAACTAATTTTTACGTTGGCCTTTCTCTGATGAGATATGCACTCCTGCATATCGAGGTCATCACCCCATTTCAAAATTTTTAACGATCCAAATGCTAGGGTACGAAAACAATAATGGAATGCCTTATGTCTAGCACCGATATTATTGGGCGCGTCCTTCCCTGAAGGATTCCCGGAGCAAATGCCAAATCACAAAAACACGTCAAGACCCTTATCTCCACTATGATTAGCCAAAAAATACGAGAAAACCATTCTTTCACAACTCCTTACTCAATTGCGTAACTGATATGATGATGACATTTTCCACCAGAACTTTGAGTAACATAAGGTCAGTAAATTAATTTAAAATGAGTAAAACTGAGAATGTCTTACACTAGAAAAGGCATTGATTTATCAGATCGTTACGGATAGGTATAGGCTCACTTCATTGCCATCGTTTGTAAGCCGGTATCCATCCATCCAGTCACCGTGATCGTTATCGTTTTACGAGTAACATGTGGTTTTTTCCACATGTGCGTCCAGGGAAAGCTAGCACACTGTTCCAAAAATCCTTACCTATGGTCCCTTCTAAAAAAATTGACGCCTAAAGACCGTCAGACATCCGCCCCTGAGCTACCATAACAACGGAAATCAATCATCTAAGGTAATTTCCAAAAGTTAATAGATAATCAGTAAATCTGATTTTTTTCCCCATAGGGTTATGGCCGTATGATAGATCAGTGACGCGTACGGTCTGGCAAGAGAAAGGGTTTTTCTAACAAATCTGAAACCCTCTTCCCACGTTACCAATTCGAAAATGGCTGTCCACTCTAACCAAAGTAAACACTCATAAAATTTTTTTGTGACTGCTACGTGTCGCACTACTATTGTTACCGATGCGTATCGGAATGGCCTTTAGCAGTCGAAAACTCAAACCGAGCGACCACCAATGGGGATCTAAGATTCCCGTTGATACATCGTATCCCTTATTTCCCACACACAGTCCTTCTGCCCCTAATTCGTTTAATCTACATCCTTTCAATAATTATGCCTATCTATTCGAGCATCAATGTGCGCTTTAGTTATCCTTTAATAAAACGTGGCAATTGCCCTTGTTGATAGGCAATAGAATCATTAACTATATGCATTCTCTTTCATTGATGATACCACCTCTACACAATAGCCAAACCGTCGCTGTGAGGTGGGGGGGAGTGATGGGGTACCTGCCATACATGCAGCATTTTTAGTCCATACATTCATTAATTCATATTATACCACAACACGCGTATCTATATGCGACGCATACCTATATACTTAATGCAAAAGTCGACTTAATCATAAATTGTTTGTATTTAATACATTCGAGTGCTTGGGTTCGATTCTGTAATGATTGCGTATCTTACAAAGGAAGAATGAACACTTGAATCTATCGGTGACGTTGTTTATATTATTTATTTTATAACAGTGATAGAATGTACCAATATAATTTGACGCAATAATAATTACCTCGGTGTCAAAAGAAAACTCAGGTGCCCTGCGTCTTTCTGAAGAACGAAGTTACACCTGCTCTCTTCGAGAATCAAGAGGTTAACAGCCTAATCCCTCCGACACACTCATCACCCTCACTCGCTTCCCGTAGCAATTTTTAACATATCCAGCAGATTTTCTCACTTTTTCCAATTCCTGAAATAATATTTTCTCCCTTGGATTCCCAAATATGTGCTGCGTATTCCAAATATGACCAAACTAAAGCGAAGTAATACCTCTCTCTCTTATATTTTCATTGTATTTTCCTAAAACACACCTTATCAAACATAGCTCATTTAAGGCTGGCCCACATGTTCTTCAGTGTGTGTACCACATGAACGATTTAATTTCGGCGTCACGCACAGGTATTTCAGTTTATATATGAAATGTTTAATTCGGTTCCAAAGATTTCATAATTTACATCTTCCTATTTTCTGATATTTAAGTCTAGCCCTCATTCCTTACACCATTCTAATATCTGGTTTAAATCGTTTGAGAGTAGCCCGTAAACTTACAGCCCTAGCCCGGTGCCCTTACTTCTAAGTCACTGCGTCCGTCGTCCGCAAATAGCCAAGGTTGGATGGGAACCTAGTTGGGTGGTCTCTTACTAAGGTGGGAACTTCGGTCGTTAATGTAAAACAAGAAAAGTAGACCTTTGCGTGCACAGTACAATCCTTCAACAATATTTCCGGCAACTATAGCCTGATTAGCATCCGTGATTAAATTCCAAGTCAAATGACGGATACAAATGAGATTGCGTTATGCATATTAATAGATCTATGCGTACTGATTCCTAACGGAACAAGTGAGGAAGTGAATAAGGCTTCATTAAAACGCATAAATTGAGGATACTGCTCTGCGTGGTTGACACAGGGATAATCGAAGGAACTGAAAGAGGAAAATGGAAGCAATTGCTCTGAGACGGGGAAAGAAGAAGTTTGAATGGAAGGATCGAATCACCATTGAAAGGACCCCAAACCAAGAGTAATTGAAAAAGAGCTCTACATTCTGAGAATCAAATAAAGATGCAAAATCAATGGAAATTATTTACAATGCAACAGCGTTAGTCACTATGGCAAGAGGTACACATGGAAGGAGTAAGCTGCTAAATCAGATAATGAATAGAATGCACGAAGCGATTAAATGTATTAAATGAAAGGGCATTCGAAGAACGAAAAGGTTTATTGGTAAGTGCAATCATTTTCTTTTCCGTACTTTTCTTTACTTTTCCATACTTTTCCGTACTTTCTCCTCCTTTTTCCGTACTCCTTACTTTCTATGAATGCATGCACTACTGTGGATTTGGGTTTGCATGCATGTGTTAGTTTTGAATGCGGTTTTTCTTTATTCCTGTTTTTGGGTGGTGACCTAACACCCCCCGCCCCACGCGCTTGCGGCGGCTTGCGGGGTATTATGTAGATATATTTTACGCTTACACGTTTACCTCATATTGGGTATTTTTGAACACGTGTCAAATATTTGTCGTGTCTCTTCTAGGCAGCAAGTATCCCATTCTATTTTTCATTTTTCCCATCAAGAATTCCTTCCCTTCTTAAGCGTCCTCTCAATTATTTCTATGCATCGTCTACATCTATTCCTTCTTTTCACTGTTTTCTCACTATTCTTGTATTCTCATATCTAACATTGAATTTAACAGTGAAATATGACACATCTAGATTGGTCAAGAGGGTGCCTCAGTAGGGAGAGGAAGACGCAGAACTGTAGAAACAAGGCTTTTGACCGTCACTGAGAAATTAGTTTCTCTCAGACCTGTGACGATTTCGGCTGGAAGAAAGGGTCATTTACTGCGGTTAAGAAGAGGTTCCCGGCTCACTTTAAGTGTGAAATGTGCAGTATATTTTTACGGTATTAATTGAATCTTATTCCTCTCTCTATCCCCTCCCCCCGCTTCACTAAACACAGTTGCATTTGGTTTCAAGTTCCCAAGGCTTCCAATTTTCCTCTGTCAACCTCTTTATTCTGAGCGCTTTCTTCGAATTGCTATATTCTGTCATGAGCCAATCTTCTTTCTCTCAGTGTCGTGTCACTCCCTGTGTATATTATTCTTCTTTTGAGATCGAAATTTCTAAACGAAACTCCCAGGTACACATAACACTGCATGCGTATTCAGATCAAATTACGAGTATAACGTCGACATCCGTGAGGATGATTCGTGCACCAAAACGTCCAAAGCATAATACTGGAAATGCACGTACATTCAATACAGTGAGTTATTGGTGACCTATCCGCTCGCCACACAGGAATGCTTTCGTGTGTCGACCGTTGTTTTAAGGGTAAAAATGGGAGACGGGGAATTTTTTTTTTAAGACACGCGTTCGACTCACGATATTTCTCCCGAACCACGTCAATTTAATCCCCCTCCTCACTAAAACGCCCCGACCTTAGAAAAAGCAAGGGCCCTCTTATAACTTCCCCCTTCCCTCCCGTTCCACCACCGTACGGGAGAGAACCAGAGGACCTTTTTTGCAGGTAGACAGAGAGAGCGAGAGAGAGAGAGAGAGGGGGGCCAAGGAGAATCTGAGGCGGACGGCAAGGATGGGGAAGAAGGATATGGCCCCACAGACAGACGCACACTGCGAAGCGCACGCACTATGAAATTATGTGAGAAATAAAAAGGGCCCGACTTCTCCTCAGTCCGCCCGTCCCTCGAACGAGGGAGAGAGGGAAAATAGAGTGAAAGGAGTAGTGTGAGGGGTAGGTCTTTTCGTATGGGGAGTGGGATGGGGTAAATGGGGAACCGTGGGTTTCCGGCGCGTAGCGTATCTGCCCCTGGCAACGGGGAGAAAGATTACGATCTCTCTCCCTCTCTTTCCTTCCCCCGTTCCCTCCTCCTGGACCCATTCTCCGCCTCCCTCCGCAACCAACTCCCTCCCGCTCCCCTCCACCCTTTCGGTACTCCTGAAAGGACCGGGGGTGGGTGAAGTTGCCTCCCCTGAAGTGAAATCGGCGGTCCTCGACCGTGGAAGAGTTCGTTCTCGCTCCTCTTCGAGGGCCTTCACGAAACTGTCGGCCCGCCTGACGGATGGTCTCACGGAAAGGTAACCAACCGGTGGCGGCGACGATGACACACGGCGGAAGGTGAGCCACGACTCGCGCGCCCTTCGTCGGAAATGAGGCAGGTTGGCTGGCACACGTTTAACTTCCTCTCGGAAACAGGACCTTCCGAAGGAACGCCAATCAGTAAATCACGGTCCACCCGCTCCAAATGGGAAATAGTGCATCTCTTAAACTGTGAGCCGTCATAAATATGCATCCGATGAGATTAATTAGGTAAATATTCAAAAAAAATTCACCAGCAGACCGAAAATCGGGAGGTGGTGCTTCAGACTGTGACCTTTGCCGTGTCATAATTTAGCCGTAATGCAAGTTTCAGAATTACCCAGCGAGAAAGGAATTCCTTCAAGAAATGGAACTAGTCCTTGGAGATAAAGTAAATTAAAAAGCGCAAGGAGAAACCCTAAGACTGGTATTATTGGTGAGAGTAGGGTTTATCTCGTACTAAGCCTCACGGCTTGTGAACATTCAGGAATCAGGTTAGGGAGGTCAGTAGTTAATTTCCCTATACTGCTTCTGATTTCCGAGGGAAGCAACTTACCACTAATTTTACTTACCAACAACTGTGAATTCATTAAATGCAACCCACAAAACTGTTACGTCAGATCAAATGAGACAGGTTTAGCAGCAGAAATGCAAGCTCGAAAGTAAATGTACATCCATTTTGAAGGACTCGGTCACAGAAATTATGAAAAAAATATAATTTTCGACAAAAGCTACTCATTTTTTGATGCAACTAGTTACATTTCAATTATCAGTCTGCAAAATCTACAAGGCAAGTTGATTACAGATATTTATTTACAGGTTATTTGGCATAACGGGTGTAATCTCGATTCTCCAATTGACTTCAAAAACCTTTCCGCAAAATTAACTAAAAGTGTCGACAAATAATTATTCCATTGACAAATAATTTGAGGTTATGCAGTATTATATGTATATAACCTTTTAAGTAACATTTTTCTCATGAAATAGTATTATGCCATCACATACTTCATACGATATATATATATATATATAGTCACTTTCTTGGAAAACCCATGAACGTGCACAATAATGTAAATTCACTAAATAGTCAACACAAACACAGAAACTAAAACATATAAAAGAGGGACTCACTGGTTCTATATGTTTTAGTTTCTGTGTTTGTGTTGACTATTTAGTGAATTTACATATATATATATATATATATATATATATATATATATATATATATATATATATATATATATATATATATAACTTAGACAGTAACACACAGCACGAGAACACATAAAAAGAACACTCACAATAATATCTTGATAATTTCGACGGACTCGAGCTCCGTCTTCTTCGGAAGATAACATATGACTCAATGACTCAGTCATATCTTATCTTCCGAAGAAGACGGAGCTCGAGTCCGTCGAAATTATCAAGATATTATTGTGAGTGTTCTTTTTATGTGTTCTCGTGCTGTGTGTTACTGTCCAAGTTTTTTTTTATTCAACACTTCCGTGATACTTCGAAGAAATCATATATATATATATATATATATATATATATATATATATATATATATATATATAAAGGTCATATTACTGTCCATAAACTTTATTTCACACCATATCAAGTATTGATTCTTATTTTATTATTACAGGTAATCTACCGGTTAAGGTAGGTTTTGGATGGATATAATCTTCCAAAAGATACAGCGACAAGTTCCTTGTCTCTCCTAACAAACACAACCTAAAATCCTATTCTAAAATGACCCCCTCTTCAACTCCGTATTACGACATATATATGGCCTCTCTCCTTTCATTCAGTCCAACATCCCTATACTATTCTTGCCCCTTCCTCATTTGGCTAACATTCTCCCCTTTATCAAAGTTTTCAACATACTATTGTCATTCAAAATATTCTGCATTTATCTCTCCTGCTTCCTTAAGGGTTCTTCCAACAATCCCCTCCCGCACCATGCCTAGCACTTCCACGTTTGTTTTCCTTTCTGTCCACTTCATCTTCTCCAACATTGCCCACACCCACATTTCAAAAGCCTCCAATCTGTATCTAACATCCTGCTTCCGTACATGATTGCTCGGAATGATCATGATTCCGCGCCGTTCGTAACTACACTCCATGTGAAAGTTAACATCCTTACTAACTTATTGGATCTTTGAAATTGATTACTTGGCCATAAGTATAAAAGGATACAGCCTGAGTACATTGCCAACAGTTCTATTGTTGAAACATCATAGCATACAGGTGTATTAATAAAAACTATAGTTCGATTTTTTTTTTAAATATCGAATAATTTCTTATGCTGGTTTCTTACGGTAATTCAGAGGCTATTCAAATGATAAATATAGCTGTTCCAAACAATTTCGCCGAATTGTTTTTCTCATTTTAATTACTAAATCAGAATTAGAATAAATATCCTCGAAGAAGTTTGCCCCAGTTGGCAGTCTGAAAGAAAACGACTTTTAAAGGTAACTTATTATTTTTTCCTCTATTTGAAGGGTTATTTTATGAATTGTATTCCAATAAACATTTAATCGGCAACGTATTTTATAAAACTATGAAGAACAAATTAGGGTGGCGTAAGGTGGAGCTAATAAGAAAATAGGAAGAAAAAAATCAAATATGAAATGGTCAGATAGTGAAAGGAAACTGAATACCTAAATTAATATGGAGGGAAAAATGTTTAGTAAGGGTATGTCTCATTACAATTTATCCTGTATAATAATCTATGATATAGCATCAGTATTTTGATCGGCATGAACGAGGGCAGAAATTATAGGGATATGAAGGGGGAAATGGCATAGGGAAGCCAATTAGAAAATAGCCAGGTATCGACCTTTTATGTCGGACCATAAACATGAAATAATAACAATAACTGACTAAGGCGGGAATCAAACCCTCGACCTCTCGGTTGCCAGGCGAAGACGCTATCCCAAAGCACGGTTTTATAAGTCCATAAGAATATCAGCGACCATGCCAAACCTACAGCAAAAAGAACGCCTAGGTCTATATGACGGATTCCATAAAATAATAAAGCGATGAATAAATAATAAGTACATCCGCTTTTATTAATGTAATGCTCATTTCTTTATTTATTAGGTAATCTACCGGTTAAGGTAGGTTTTCGGATGGACACAACTATCAAATAAATATTTTGTAACTCCAAACAAAACCCCATCCAGCAACCTACTCTACATCAAGTCCCTCTTCACCTCTGTGAACTTCTTTCCTCCCTTCATCCCGTCCAACATCCCTATCCTGTTCCTGCCGTTTCCTCTTTTGCCTAACATTCTCCCCTCTATTACCTTCTTTAACGTCCCACTACCGCTCAATATGCCTTTCATCCATCTTTCCTGCCTCCATAGGATTTCTCTCAACAAACCCCTCTCCTCATCCACCATTTCCGGTACTTCCTCATTTGTTTTCCTTTCGGTCCATTTCACCTTCTCCACACACACATTTCAAAAGCCTCCAGTCTATAGTATGTCTATCCTCCTGCTTCAGCGACCATGTTTCCGCGCCGTACATACGCTCCATATCAGAGTATTTTCTTAACCTCCCTATTCAACGTCCCCGTCATCAACTCCCTCCTACTTGAGAAAGCCTCCTTGCCTAGCGCAATTGTTCTCCTTATGTCCCTACTATTTTGATCGTGTTGGTCCAAAACACTTCCGAGATACGTAAACTGTTCTACCTTCTCTATTTTTTCCCCTCCTATTTTAATGTTTAGCTTAGCCTTCTTCTTCCTGGAAAATCGCCTAACCTTTGTTTTATTAATATTGATTCTCTTTAAAGACTGCGTATTATTCTTCCAAACACAAGTAAAAATCCTTTACTTCAATTATCAGTTGATTTTCAATCATTCACATAATGGTAATTGTTCGCAATTCGGTGTCGAGTGAGCACTATCATAATAGTGCTTACAGGAAATCAACTGTCAGGAAATTATGAGTACTATAATATTTTATTAAAGATTAATGAATTCTCATGCCCTGCCTCCAGAGATTTCGTTAGCTCCATGATACTTAATTGACATACGTTAAAAAAAATCACTTTCAAATTATTTTTCTCCATTATCCCTTAGGGTTCATGCCTAGATTAGATGGAAATCAATCCCTGCTCATATTTACGGAGTTGAATGAAAGCATTTCAGCGTGGGATGTGCGAGTGATGTGGTTGACGGGCAACTACGACGAGGAGGAGGGATACAACCCCAATCACGTAATGAGTACGAGTAAAAGCATTGACTCCCAAATTGCGTCGCGTTTCCCCCGAGTCGTGTGCATTATTCGAGGGCGGGGGGGGAGGAAATGGCGTCAAAAGCCACGTTTTGTCCACTACGTAGACATTTCAAGATGGCCCAGCGGTCTCCATGAGTAGAAAAGGGAGAGCAGCGCCGGGGGAGAGAGAGAGAGAGAACGATTGGAGTGCGGGAGATTCACCAGAGGGGACAACTGAGAACGAGGGAATAAGGAAAAAGCGGACGCATGGGACGAGAGAGGAAACGGGGGATGAGGTTCCGGCGGCGGAAGGACGAGGAGCGACCGGGGAGGGCTGGGGGGTGGTGGTTTGGGAATCGACACTGCCCGAACGGTGGGTGGGGAAGGTTGGGAGGGATGGAGAGGGGGGAGGAGAGAGAAAGAGAGAGAGGGAGAAAGAGATAGGGCTCGGTTTTAGTGTAGGCGGTTTCTGAGGCGGGGTGGAGCCCCCCCTCCCCGAGGTGGGAGGAGGGTGTGGGTGGGGACGGATTATATTCGGTGGCAAATCTCATTTGAAATTGAGATGGGCGGCAGGCGAAGGAAGGCGATGCTGTTAGACAGATGGAGGCTGCTTCTGCTGCCTCGGTGCTGCTTTCTGGCGGGGAGGGCGGGAGTCGAGAAAGGGCTCGGCCCACGCCCTCCCCTGCCCCCTTCCCTCCCGAATATGAAGGAATATAAAGGCGGGTGGGGAAACTGGAGGTGGAAATGGGAGGAGGGAAAAAAGAAGGGTGGGCTTTGGAGATTCAACGAGAGAGGGATGGTTGCGGAGGCAGGGGGAAAGGGTTCGGGCTCGTAAGGTTGAGGGGGGGAGGGCGTAGGAATCGGACTGGGAGGAAAGTGTGGGAGGACGAGGTTCCCGCGGGATGAGGGTGGCTGGCGTAGCCGTCGGAGGAAGAATATTCCGGTAGCCGGATCCGCGGAAGAGAGCAAAGTGTAGTCGCCTGAGTCTGTGAGCAGGTTCACCAATCCACGTACATCTGGATCAGCTCACAATTTCCCTCCCCCTCCGGTGTTGCTCAGAGTCCACCCCCACTGCCTCCGGATCCATCTATCCAATCCAAACCACCTCCCCCTCCCAAATTTCTCCCACACATCTCGGGGCATGGCCATAAAAATACACCCGAGTGTCCATGAAAGACTTAAAAGTTGTTATGCCGACTGCCATAAGTGCTTACTTGCCGATTCTTTATGGAAATCCGTCGTCATAATACCGTATTAACTTCCACATCAGCAACCATAAGAGCCAATGAACGAGCAATGGCAAAGGTGATAGTATTATTTTTTATTGTGATTGAAAATCAATGCGTTTAATGTTTCGTTTTGTGATTCTGTTTACCTTTCGGCCTTAGGGTGAATAGCGTGGGAGTTCCTCGATACGACTTATGCACGGATTTCGACGGCCATGTCTTTGAATAACCAGCCACAGTGGATCCAGTCACCTCAACGTAAACTCAGGAATGTTTACTAAAAGGTTTGGGGAAGTTTAAGACCCTAAGGTTACTTTTTCCCTCAATTTTAGCAAATATATCGGTCGTTTTAATTCAATTCCACACCAATTGGTGGTATCTGGCGTAAATTAATGGAATCGATTCATATTGCAAATGAAAATATAGTAACTTTGTGATTCCATATAAATTTATTACGATACGACCCGGGTTTCGACGTTCAACGTCATCTCCAGGTCTAACCTGAAGATGACGTTGAATGTCGAAACCCGGGTCGTATCGTAATAAATTTTCTGTGGAATCACAAAGTTACTATTTTTTTTCTTTTCAACTTCAATTCCACACCTTTTCAATTACTGAGTAGCAATATACTTTCTAACAGCAAAACATCATGACAAACAATTACAGTTTTATTTGCCTGGATTAAATATTTTGGAAAATAAATTAGACGGATCGGTAACTTTTAATGCATTTAAACATAAGAAAAATAAAAAAGCTAAAAGCATAAAAAAAATAAAAGCTGTATGAATAATGCCAAAAATAAAGTATCGATAAAAAAATATACAATAATTTTTCTCCATTAAGATATGACCTAAATTGAGCATATAATGTAAGGCTTAAGACTCGAAATTGATGAAGCAAATTGCGCAACGTAATTCGGAACAATTTAAGATACAATTAATTTTCAAACTAAATGACCGATTCATACTTATCAATAAAATACCGAAATTTTGAAAAATGAAAGAGATTTTAAAATAATTTTTCCGATTTCAGTTGCAATGAAAGTGTCAGGGTTGAAACGGAAGTAAAAATACCCAATGAGATATCATTTTCGTAATAAGATGACACCGATTCGAACCAATACGATGCTCTGTCATTAGTTTTGCTTCGTAGACTATTGTTTTCGGTGCAATTGAGACGGAAATGATAGACATTAGAACTTCTTTGTGATGGTTGATGACTATGGTGCGGTTGTACATAATGCGCTCACTGAAAAAATTAATATCTCAAAGTGACCGTTTTACATTAATATGCTTACCTAGAAGAAGGTCTTCCTAATGGCATCTCTCTGGGACACCACCTCGTTTGCGTAAGGCCTTGCTCATTCAGGGCCTCAGAATATCTTTGAGAATTAATGTTAGGGGACGTGTCATAATACGACAAGCCAATCGGTAATACGGCAAGTCACCCTAGCTGCCTATTTAGCATGTCTTTCATCTAGCACCTCAGATCGTGAATCATAACAATTATACATTAGCGAAGATGTCGTATAATTCGTCCATGAGTTGAACACGGGGATTTCGGGACAAGTAGAAGCACAAAGAAAGTTACTCAATGGCAATTTCTATGTTTTGCAATCAACAACAAATCCCTCTTATAAATCTTATTTATTCATATGTACTGCAGGGATATATTTTGGCAAAACTTGGTATTAATGTGAACATCAAAATTTTCAACAAGGATAAAGCACTTTGGTTGCGCCTTACTTTTGTTGGAGAGCGGTAACCTCAGGAAATACGTAGGAAGTATTGACGTCTGGTCAGTCCCCAAAATGTATCAATTTTTAGGTTCATTCAAATTAGGAGGACATTAATTCGGGAACACATGATACTGGAATCTCAATACTTCCTATACCTTCAAGCCTATTTTGTGCTGATTGGAAGCTGAAGCATTTCGTTTGACCTCGCTTCATTTAATTAAATCTTTTGAAGTAATATGATTACGATGGATACCATTTTCCATTGCGCCACGTGAATGGGGCAGGGGATTTAACAGAATATCGTGCCAGAATACATTTCGTGGTCCGAAGGTTGCACCCCTGAGCCATATGTTGGAAGGCTCATGGGGGAAACGTAACCTCAATCACGACTCCCCTCCGCGGAAATGCTAATTAAGGGACATTTTTGGATTACCACTCTAAAATAAGCTTCGTTCCCACGCCAGGTTTCCATAATTTACTTCCGTCCTGTCATCACAAGTATCGACAGATTTCTTTCTCCGCTTTATGCCTAAGAAACCTTTTCAAACAGCTACCGACACACTTCGTGATTTCTATTCTTGTGATTGGTTAATGATATACTTTGAAGCCTTAGGTAATTTTCTTTGCTCTATTGAAAGAAGCCTAATTTTGACAGCAGAAGTTTTTTTTAATTTCGCGTTTTCTGGCCTCGGTGATGGTGGGATAAGCCTCCGGGCCTCCTTACCAAGAGATCAAGTGTACATGTCCCACCTAGGCCAGTTTCCAAATATATAAGGCTTGGTTTTTTTGTTTTTCATTGTTAATTTATATTAAAGATCCGACGTTTTTTCCCCTTTCACCGCCCCTTAAACAAGCTTCCTCCTCCTCATCCCTTACCCCTGCCACTTTATGCTTGTACACTTAGCCGCACACCTTTCCGTAAGGCGGGGAGTATTTACGTAACTGTGGGTGTAGAGGCCAAAACATTGGCTGTCTTCGAATTAGCAATAGATTAATTTTAAAAACTGCGAAAATATGAAAGAGAAATAAGTAGTCAAGTACATGTATAAGCTTATTTCATAAACAGAAGACTTCTCCCGTTTCCTCATTTACTTGGGCATCATCCTAATCAAAAAACGTTAAAGGAACAGATGCAGCCAGGTACACACGTGTATATAAGGTGCATTTAAAGTTGGCAAAAATGTATTTGTTACAATTTCCTAAACTCTGGCAAAACCATTAAATGAAGACCATGAGTGAAGATTAAAATATAGAGATAAGGTAGAGTGGAGAACCGCCATTAGTGATGTGAAATATTACTTTTAGAATGTCAATGAAAGAAATGATAAAATTTGAAAAGAGATAGAAACAAGGTGCACGAAAACTAATACCATGCAATTTTAGACAAAGTCATTAGCATAATGTTAAGCTTATAATAATTTAACATTGTATGTAAGGGAACAGAAAATTTAAAAAATAGGCCAAACTTTAATTGAATTCTATGACTCATCATAATTTTTATACCTTTAAAAAAACAGTTTTCATTTTAATTATAAACATTTACCCCAATTATTTTCAATTCTATCCCTACTAAATGCCATCTATGACGCCTATGAGATTATTCCATAAATAGTTTTAAAATACTACAAAAAATTTCAAACGCAAATTGTATACAAATTATTATTTTTTTTAATTTGATGAGCAACTATTGAAGACATTTAAAAAAGTCATAACCACACAATTTAATGTTAACTTACAACTATTTTCAAAATTTAATTTGTGAATCCATCAACGTTGGGCGTGACTCAAATTATTTCTGTTCTCCAATAACTTACACCAGCTTTTCCAGGAAAAACTTCCGTGCGAGTACGGGCATGAATCCGAAATACACTTTCCTGCCAAACAAAGCCGATCGCACGGCGATGATGCCGTGCAAGGCGAAAACCATATTGTGAGGAACAACCGAAAGAGCTGCAACCAACCCTGCCCCTTCAACCATTTGTCCAATTAGGGCCATCCAACCCGGCCGCATAATTGAAACGGGGATGACAATTTAACGTAATGCTTTTCCAATTTTTTTATACTCCTCTAATCGCTTCGAGGAATGTCAAAACTGCGTAAAACGCCACCTGGGGAACCACCGAGGGAAGAACAAAAAAATTAATATATATAAGCGTAGGAGCGAACCACCCCACCCCCTCCTTCTCCTCCTCCACGGTCCCGAGTCCCTTCCCCCCCACGGTCGTCCCCTTCCGCTCCGCACTCGGTTTTATTTTCCAGAGCGGCCCGATGGTGGAGCTCCTCCTTTTGCCCCCTGGGGTCAAACCGGGGAGAGAGAGAGAGGTAGAAAAGGAGAAAGAGCGCCCTGTTTCGTTCCGACCCACACTCGAGCCCACCTTCCAGCACCCCCTCCCTCACGAATCCCCCCCCACCCACAAACTCCCCTCTGGAACCGATATCCACGAAAAATAACCCCCATCCCACCGCAGGACCTCCTTCCTCGGGTCATACGAGAGAATTCCATGCCACCGTAGCAAAGTGGAAAGCGACGGTGGAGATTCACCCCGGAGCGGCGATCGGGCCCGGGACCCCGCGCGCCCCCACCCCCATGGACCCCTTCCCTGGCCCCTCGCCCGTCCCCCTTTCCACGCACACCCTCTTCCGTCGCTCGGATACCCCGAGATCCCCCACCCCTCCCGGCCGCACCACTCCACCCTCCCCGCTCCCGCTATTATCCCCTCCCCACGCACGAAACTCTGCCTCCTCTCTGCCCCCCTCTCACCACCTCGGGGGACCTCGGGCGCAGATGGTGCGCGAGCGGGAGATGTCGGCGGCGAGGGGACTCCGGAGGCCCCCCGGTCTCCGGTCGCCCCCCTCTCTCTCCTCCCCCTCTTCTCCTCCGCTCAATCTCCCTCCACCATCCGCCGCTCTGTTTCGCCAAAAAATTCGAGCTTCGCCCTTTCCTTTTTGGTCTCTTTCGATCCCTCCCGATCGGGAAGGAGGCGGTGGATCTGGGTCCGGGTGCAAGGGAACACGGACGGCTTACGGAATGGTACCGAGGGGTGGGGTGGGGCCGAGAGGGCTTTCGGGGAAATTTGAGTGGCTAGTTCGGAAAGGCATACGATGCGGCAGTCTTCGTCTGTTTCGTAGTGCGAGCCTTCAATTTGCAAAATCGCTAAAATATATCTTTACTCGAAGTTCATTTGAGAGTAATCTTTGATAAGTTGAAGTGACCGCTGGATTGAGAAATGTCTCAATCCCTAATCGCACTGGGTTTGAATCATATGGAGTGGTCAACTGTAATAGTTTTTAATTCCATGTCTGTCCAGTCATTCTACCACTCCAATGCTACTAAAGTGGCAAAAATACGGGAATTATAAATAATAAGTCTCAAAAATTGCTGTATAAACTTTGAAAAGGGTCAAAGGGCATTTTAATTTTTGCAATTTATCAGAACGCCTTCGTAACATTTGCATTTCTTCATGTTCCCATGCCAACATAGAATAATGTGTCTTTCTTCCTTCACTTTTTGGTCCATTTAGCGGACGCTAGAGATATCTCTGCTCTCCTGTCATAAGGGCATAGCGTTAACAAGGTGTACTGTACACACTTGGACCGTACGCAGCTCTAACTGAAAATTAATGCTTTAATAAGTTTACGAATACATTTTCTTATATAATATCTTGATAGACAGTACGGTTCCATGTTGCTCTAGCAATTTTTACAGTCAATATTTCCTCCTAAAAAAGACTATTTCTCGATACCTCATGAAATGGCTCCAAAATGATTTTATTAAAAGGTCGCCCGGTTTGCGACAAGTGGATGGTAGTAGTCGCTGGCCGACATATAAATCAAAACTAGGGCCTCTTTTTCCTCCGAAAAAATTTATTTCCAAAAATAATCCATAAAATGAAAAGTGAAAGCCTGCGGCTCAGAGATGAATTTCGTCAGTCGAGCCAACCGTCTCTCCTCCAATTGGAGCGGCTTAATTCGTTCCTCCTCAGACTCCCTTGAATCCTTCAAGGCGTGTATCACCTCGGCCGGGGCGATAAACACAACCTGAACGCGAAAGTAGTCAAGTCGTTCAGCAATTAAATCGTTCGTGACGTTACGTCATCGCCACATATGACTTACTTGGTGGGCGTGTCTTCGATATCGGAATAAGTTTCACCAACGACGTCGTCCTTGTGTGCATTGGCGTCGTCAAGGTTTGGGCCCTCAATCAAATAAATCAATTTTTGTACTTCGGTCGGAGAGAATTCAAATTCAATTATTAGGACGTTTGGTTGATTATTCGTCAAAATATTACTGTAGTTTTCCAGTGGTGATCATAATTTCGATCTCTAGCGGATCCTCAGCAATCTGCATCGGACCGATCTCGATAAAGCGTCGCATTTTTAACAGAAAACGAACGTAGTAGGTGGAATTAAAGGATAAGACTACCAATTTCGGAATCAAAAACACAAATACAATATTGATGATCCCTAGACTTTTCACGAACAATTTTCCGACCATGTGACCTCATTCATTGCTTCCATTGTACCGTACCTACTCTGCATACAGAAGGGCACCTAAATGCGTGTAACCCGCCCACATCCAAGTGCTTTTATATACCAAGGCCTGTAGCACAATAAACTCAAAGGCTTCTACGCACGTGCAAATTAATGTATGTAGGTTCTCGGATTGGAAGTATCATTGTGAAATTTTATTTCATTTTCAGCGCACCACACATTCAGAATAATTTTTCTTTCACAACACTAATTCGTTCGCAGTGATCACACAATACATCGCTTTTGGTTTACTCGTATCCAATAACTTATGCCGTGGAAGCACTAACTCATTCTATGGTATTATTTCCTCCGTGTTTATAGTTAAATTAATTATTCGACAATCAAGAACAGTCTATGAAAGGGAAAAATATCAACACAGGTAGAATAGATGTTTTTTCCACAGCAATTTCGCCGACTCATTTCATTAATCTACAACGATAAATGTTTGTTTCCATAATCCGATGTTTCCTTCGCCTCGTACCATTTTCGCTTCCAAATTCACTTCCTCGTTCGCAATATATTCCATGACAAGGGCATTTAAAGCGATGAAGAGAAAATGACCATTCTCAGATACCTTGGGTAGGATTATAGAGGAAACTGGCAGGACTGCCCACCAATACATTACGTAAATTGCCCTGTGCGATAAATCAAGCCGAACTTTCATTTTCTCGCGGCACCAACCCGGTATTTCGAGGAAGGATCATAATGTAGGAAACATAAGCGTACGATAAGAAAAATGAGGAATGAAACGGAACGCAACTTAATAGACAAAACTTCGATTCAAAATTACAACATCTGACTTACACCACGCGGAAAGACCAGGACTCATTTATCAATAAGAACTATTTCTATAGATATAAATAATATTATGGTGATTAGTTAATCAAAAGCAAAGCAAAAAGAAACTAAAGAAAATTCAAGGAAACTGATGCCGAGACAGCAACTTTTAACGGAGCCATCTGCTGAGCCTATCAATGCAACAATGTCAAAGTCTAAAAATCATTTCCCTTGACCGGGATTTGAGGAACCCGGATTCGAATCCCGGTCAAAACAAATTATTTTAACACTTTGAAATTGTTGTACGCACTGTAAAAAATAAAGCGCTGTGGTTGAATTTACGTGGTTTAATGCGAGTTTAGAACATATAATTATCATGAGTTGGTCTACCATTCAAGGTGTATTTTGAATGGACACAAACTCAACACCTCTACATTTCACAGACTCACCTAACAAGGCACGGTGACACCCCAAACAACATTCAATTGTTCTTCTATAACAATATATTATGCCTTAAATATAATGTTCTCAACAATTGCCATTAAATGGCGTCAACTGTAAACATTGCATGCCATTCAAGGTATTTTATGTTCGCTAGCGTTTTCACTGCAGGAAATCATCGTATAAAATTAATCACGTCGTCAAATTGTAACGAGTAAAGCGCAAAAAGTACAAGCCATTTAAAAGGTTGATTTCCAGCGAAATGAATTCCCGGCGCGGCTGTATGTGCGTGATTGGGGAGTAAGCTGCAAGGTGCCTCCAACGCTTTATTCATGTACAACAGTGTATGCAAAGTTTCATAAGAAAAATAATGAAATCGCCCACTTTTTAAATGCTACCTGGTTAACTCTATCTTAAATTATGAGGTATAATATTAGCTCAAACGTAAATGGTAGATATAGTGATGCAAGGCACGACAACAAAGAAATCATTTCGGAACGATTAAAAAAAATATGATTGCCGGGTAGATATTTGAAGAGGATTTCATAGGCGTCCTGGCGAGAGGAAAGTGATATTATTGATTTTATAAAGACAGAATAGAAGTTAGAATATTGTATTGTAAGACACAAAAAAATTAATAAGTGATAATACTTTGAAAGTTGTTACATAAAGAAAGTACGTAAACACAGGGAAACATATGAAAAGATAATAAATTTCACAAATTTAAATTATCACAGAAGGGAGACAGATATATCTATATATATATATGAAATACGTAGCAGTTATTGAAGGGTCAAACTAGAAATTAATTTTTTTGAAAATACACCACCACAACTTATAATTTATTGAAACTTTCGGTGACAAAAACTTTGGGCCTGTCCGGGATTTGAACCCGGGACCTCTCGCACCCGAAGCGAGAATCATACCCCTAGACCAACAGGCCATATGAGTTGAAGTGCAGAGGAATGCTGAATTTCCTATCATAATGTAATGTGCTGTGATATTTTCTTGGTTTTTTTTCCTTCAAGATCGTAAGGACAAAAACACAATTGGATTCCATCAATTATCTTTCTTAAATTAATCGAGAAATGAATATAATGTTCGTGTAAATCATTAATGTTCTTGCTTTGTTTAATTTCCAGATTGGATTTAAGATACGTGCATGTATTTCATACCACTTCTCATTATTACTGTACTGTACTGACCCACTAGATCTAGCTACCATGGAGTTCATTAGTCTCTTCTATTTGAAAATTACACGTTATTATTGATCTTTGTAGTGCAAAACTAGCATTAGCCTTCAAAATACCTTAAAACGTTGCGATGTTATTTAAATAATTAAATAACTCCAAAATTACTATTGATTACCTCTCACTTCGAAAATCTTCATTCTTCGTTCATCAATCTTTTCAATGCCACCGTAACTCCCTATAACCTTCCTACGCCTCACTTCCTACGCATTCTTCTGTTTCATGTCTCTGTTTCAATCGGTCCATATTCTTATCTCACCTGAGATTTTACCTCCCTCATACTCCTATTTTATTCAAGGCATTTCAGTCCATCTAACTACTTCGTTCGTATCCAAGCGGAATGCCATTTTGGCTTCCTGTCTCTTGAGCTGCTATATTCCTTCTACGCCCATGGTGAACTCTCGTTCCATTGCAGTCTGTTTAAAACCTTTACTATAACTATTAACGTGGAATGTGCGGAACTAATTAGTTTATTTGCACCTATTTTTATTATTGGATAATATAATAAATAGGTTAATTGAAAATAAAGAAAATGGACATGAAAGTTTTGTAGGCACAATCCTGTACCAAACTAATGACACCTAAAGAATGACAATATTATGATTGAAAAAATCCCTAGATTCAACTTTTCTCTTGCCATAAGATGTCAGTAAAATATATTGGTATTATGTGCTCTAATGGATGAGAGGTTTTGCTTTTCTTCTGTTTCTTACGTAGTCGGTATTCGTTTTGTTCTTTAGAATGCTGGATGTTATTTTGCGAATGGCGAGTTTGTTTGTTTATTTGCGTGGTGATCTCTGTGTCAATGACGATGGTCTCCTCTCCATGAATTTACCACACATGATTTTACGTTGCTTAATATAACAGAGGTTTTTTTTAACAAACCACTAGTTCGCGTACGTTGCTTGGCTGCGGCTTTCCGCGCGCTGAACGTGCCTAGTATGCACTCCGCGTCCCTTGCCGGTGGCTTGCATGGTGTTATGTAGTTGTGGATGGTGGAATGAGATGTGACCCCCTTGAATCACGAAGAGGAAAAGCAAGACTAAGAGGGGTGCTGAATCCCCGAGTTTGCTTGTGACTCCCAGGGAGTTATTGCAGCTCCGAATTACATTGGAAGATTGGAACTCCGACATAAAATGGGAGCGATGGACGCAACCACGGACAGATTCCGTCTCTCATCTCGTTTTGCCCTCCCACGACCGTTAACTATAATAGGATCAAAAACCTGGCCACTGCTGCATTATTGATTTAAAAGAAGAAATTTAAGCCTTACTCGTTCTCACGCATGATATGGCAAGGCATTTGTGGGCGTATAAGTGTGCGTGCGTTTTTGTATTTGTGCAAGTATATATCCATTCCTGATTACAGGTGCATATGTATACATAACATACACATGTACACATATATTTAGACACAAACACCAATAGCCACACTTCCTTGAGGCGGTTTGTGGGGCATGGCGACGAGGTTTTATGTTGTGTCTTGTTTGTTAGACGAAGCTAAAAATTGAGTGATTACCAATCTGTGCCCATCCAGAAACCTAGCTGTAGACTATCAATAACAATAATAATTATCGACCCTGCTGCTGAGGATGGCACCGATAAGGCAATTGAAAATCATACGAATATAAACCAAAGAAAGAATTGAGAACCTCATTGCGATTGCCGAATAGGACTAAATAGTTATTGGAAGGACTGTATCTTTTTACGATTAACCAAATTTCATTGTCTCATTCCCATTTTTATGGCCTGGATTTCGAAAAAGTGTCAAATATCCCATTCCGGATTTGGGATATTACTGCACTGAGTACCTTGGCCAATACGTCGGCAATATGAAATGCAAAATTATACGATAATATGGATTGTAAAAACTATCTAAGCATGCAAATTAAGTTTCTACAGAATGTACGATTTCGAATACTTGCAACCTGGGGATTAACAATTGCAACCGTACGAGATGAACGTCTTTCGTTCAAGTCAACTTAAAAAAAAATAGAAAAACGATTCAATATACAATGAAATACTAATTTTACTCATGTAAAAATACTCGTGGCAAACAAATTCGTAGTACCTAAATCCCAACCTCTACTGCTATAACATGATTAACATTTTTCAAATTCATGGAAAATGCAATGAAAAAGAATAATCAAAAGTTTAATTGATTTTATATGATCACTTCTTCTGGGAAAATGGTCATTATTTTTAAATTATACCTCTAACCGAAGCGGTTGTGTAACGAGAACAAATTTTCCTTAAAACATCTTAGATCCAAAGTGTCATTCACTTTGAAATACGTGTATTTACCGCCACCCACTATTCATTTCCGGTGAGGACGCCCTGATTGTTATAAGACAGGTTGAAATAACGTATCTGTGAAAGCAAAACGCTGGCACACTAGGATAGTAACCATAACACAGTGTTCAACCCGAAGGTCGGTTTGGTAGGTAGAGTTCATCCAGTACTAAGCCCGACGGCGTGTGAAATTCACACATCCGGGTAGGGCGGCCAGTTCCTTTCCCTGTGCCGGTTATGGTTTCCCAGGAAGATCTGGTACACGAAAAATCACATGACTTAAAAATTCACATAAAGGTTGGAGCTCTAGGTGCCCAGAGTGGCTCGCCCGGGATTCGAACCTGGGCCCTCCGGTCAGTAGTTCAACGCTCTCCCCCCTGAACTACTTCCACCCACACTAGGATAGTATGTCACCATAAGGAAATGAAATTTACAATACCTAATGCATGTAAGTCTTTTTTCACATTTGAATGCTACTGTGTAAAGAAGCAATTCGGGCCACTGCCAAACAAATCTGTGGAAGTACGATTATGGTGATATCCCGGCGTATAGTAGTACATCGTCCTCAAGGCAAGCGACACGGCACTCTGGCCTAAAAGACGACGTCCGAGTCGAGCATTAAAACGTCGGCCAGAATAGAGACTATTACCTGGTGGAAGACGCAAGAGGTTATTTCTACAAATTCGTGGAAAATTACAGCCTCGTTTTCCTTGCGGTTTATAAATTGACCCATAATAGAATAATGTTACGTTATATAAATAATTAATGCGGATCTACTCGTCATTTTCGACCCTTGAAAAACTTTTAACTTAATGCGGTTGATTTTTTTCATTTGCATCACAATTGGCCTATCGCTCGCATTGCAAAACAACCCTATGGTAATTGCAACTAACACACCGATATTGGAGCGAATGTAACAGTGACATCCTCGGGAAAAAAATAATGTAAACTATATTTGATGGAATACAGTTTTCAGTGACCGTGTGCGTGTTTTTTTAAACAATAAAAAATCCGAGACACTGCCATTTTGACATTTTTTATACTTGGGAAAAAATTAAAAAATCAAAAGCCATAAACTGTTGCAACCTTCTCTCCCCGACCCCCCTAATTAGGTTTATTACACTGTTGAAATTAACCGGGTGTTAGCACCAAGGGGGAATAGGTCATAAGAGTCCGAATATGGCGGGCGCGATTACTCGCATCAAGGTGGCGTCGTGCGCTTCTTCCTCCCAAGTTTCGCTCGCCGGTCGCAGAGTTGAAGACTTCATCTGCCTCCTTCCCCCTCTCCGCCACCCGAGGGTGGGAGGGCGTCATTTAGGGCGTGGATCCCCTCCTCGACTCGTGCTCCGGGGCGTGACGAACCAACCGACTGGCACCGACGCGACTCCGAGCCGCGGGGGATAAGGGCTCTCGGAGGGCGATATCGGGCGATGGATGGGCGTGTCGGCCATCGGCAGGGGTAGAGCCCGGTCGGGATGATGGGGCCCTCGATCCTTCCACATTCCCCACCCTCCCCCGAGTCGACCCGGGACCCTCCGGGGGGACACGGGCGAAAGTTCCAGCGACAAAAATCCCCGAAACAGCGAAAAAAAAATTCTACCTCCCACTCCCCGATAGGATTCCTCCTCCGCAGTGTGGGCGGGGGACATTCCACTTGCAATTTTTCCCCCCGCATTAGAGGAGAAAGGAGAAAAAAATAGACACAAGAGGGATGGACGAGGGTCGGGGTAGATGAGAGGGAAGAAGAGCTTAATTTGGAAGTTTTGGAAAAAAATGGAATTAGTATAACAAGACCTTTACAAGTTTACAAGCCATTTTTCCCGAATGCCATAACCTGTGTTTACGACCGCAAAGGCCCCGAAGGTGGGACTGGAGCGAGGGACGGAGGGTGAGGTGAGGTGGGAGAGAGAGAGAGAGAAAAAAATATTTGGAGGAAAACATGTCGGTTTGTGTGAAGGACCGGGGGGTTTGAGGGGCAGGAGGGTATCCGTATCTGTAAACTCCGAAGACTGGAGTGCCTCGGGAGGGAGGAGTAGGGCGGTTGAAGGCGGATCGGGACCCGTGAAGGTAAAGACGAGGACGATGTGGGGAGTGGGGTGGCGGGAGGAGGAGGGGTGGCGGCGGGTGTGCGAGGCGTATTACCAAACCTAATGGTATTCGGAGGTCGGGAGTTGATGATGGGGGTGACGATAAGTCGTCCGCGAAGAGTCAGGCGGGGGGAGGAGGACGTAGGTACTGAGGTGGGGGAAGGCGGCATCGCTTTCCAGGGTCGCGGGGAGCTGATCGCCCCAGGGGTCGGGAGGGAATGGATGCATAAAATGGCGGCCGCCAAAAGGTGTCGGGTGCGTGTATGTGGGGGATGGGGGGTGGGTGGAGGTCAAGCTGTTGGCTTCAGGGGGAGGGAAGTGAGGAAGGGAGATGGGGTGGGGTGGATGAGAGGTGAGGGGAAATTGAGGGGAGTGAAATGAAATGAAACAGTAAAACATCGTGTGAGAGAGAAAAAGTTCGGGATTACCAGGATCGCAAGGAGCCGTGCCTGTATAAAATATATTTCCGTCAATGAATAGCTTTCAGGCCGGTTTTAAAGGAGGATGGAGGCCGGTTGGGGATCATCGTTTAGCACATAAAACGTGTAAATACTGAAGTTTTACTGCATGATAATCATTCGCCTTGATCTGCATTCGAACCCGGATCCCTGTGATTTTAATCCCAGAGCTTTAACCAGATATGTTACCTACGTTACATACTTTCATGTACATTATGATTTCCTTGATTTTTCTGTGATTGATTTTTTGCCCGTGAAATTACTGCATTTCTATGAAATTCAGCGGAGGACATCGTTAAAGTAACTGCATCTCTCGCATTTCTTAGAACATTAAATGTTTATGAATTTGCATTCACCTTTTTAAAAAAATATGCAAGTTAACCCTCTCAATGCTTTCAAAATCCAATTATAAAAGGCAACTAATAATCACCAAAATCTTCAAATCATGTATTTATCAAAAGCTTTCAAAACCTATATTCTCTGAATAAATACACGCGCAGTTAGCAGGAATGGTCCTCACAAAAAATTCCAAAGTTACATTTTACAAATGTAGCATATATTCATTAAATCTTTTTAAATTATCTGCGCAAAATTTCTAAGAGCTTTCCAGCAGTACGGAGCATGCAATGCCACCCCCTAATGCAGTCAGTCATTCCGCGCCTCCCCATGGGGTCGCGACGCACATTTTAGGGAGCCATTGTCCCAGGGAAGACAGGTAAATCTTACGGGAAGTGACTTCACATCCGGAGCCCAATGGAATTAATTACTTACCAAACGCGATTGCGATAACAGCAATGGAGGGACTTTCACACGGTCATTTGTTCAAAAACGTTATATGTTTTGCTCAAATAACACCCGCTCCTAAAGAAATGGCATTAACTTGCTAAACATATGAAAATTTCTACGCATACATTAAATTTTTCACGCTCCAATTGGCCACAATTTAAAGGGAAAAAAATCGTCCATGTGATTTTAGAACATTTTAGTGAAGAACAAGTCTGTTTAGTAAATTTTCATTTCTCTAAATATCTTCATATTTATCTTTCACTTTCACGCACTTTTTATGTGGTCGAAACTAAAGTTTTATGATATCATTGTTTCCTATTTATGATGATTTGTCAAAACAGCTCTGGTAACTTTAAGGTAAAAAAGTGGTAACCTTTACAATGTTTGTAACAAGAAGTCGTTATTCTCTTTTAAAAATTTCTATGCTATTTTTTTACAAATAATATCCAAAAATATCTCAATTTTCGGCTAGCCATCTAAACCAATTACTTAAAGCCTTATTTTTTTCATGACCATAGAATGTCCGATGGTTCACAGACTGTGAATGATCATGCTTATTTAATTTGAACATAGAGTGCTGTTCTATTAACTTAAATGGCAATAGACGATTCAATCTTATGTCTAAAAAGTTACTGAAAAGTGATTATGGGATAATGGTGACAGCAGAGATGATATTGCAAGTAAATTGCAACACGCAGAGCAACCCGCGTTGCTTTAAACCTTAGAAGCACCACATTTTCGATAATTTACAAAAATTTCCTTGAATGAGTCTCTTTGAATTGTCTCATTTATTTTCTGAACTCGTCTGTAATTCTATTTTTTATAATTTTCCTAATAATTAGGCTAAGATTATGCCTATGAAAAAATTCTCTTCTAATTAGATATAACCCCCAAAATATGAAGTATTGTTCCTTGAGAGCATAAAAATAATAAACCTTCCTTACTCATTCTCCCCATCTTAATATCTTCCGTATTTTGTTACATGGCAATAAAATAAGTGAAGGAAAATAACTAGATATGATTTAACTTATCTGTTTTATCACATCTAATCAAAATGAAATAACTGGATCACGCCAGCGAGGAATGATAACTCTTGACCATATGAAAAGAATTCAAATCTTTCCCAACTTTCATAGGGACTATTTAATGCCGTTATATAATCGGCACGAGGTATATAATAACCTTTTGAATAAAGTAAATAATTTTATAGAGCAGTATGTGCATGCATATACCTGCTGCCATTTTTTGAGCCACTATTTCCTGGTTTTTCATACATGATTTTTGATCGTGCCAAAATATTTTGCCTGTAAAATGTGAAGTAATATTGTACACGTGGGCATTAAAATTATATCAGAGTGCAGTCGTACGCCATTAACACGATTTCCCCATAATGTCATTTTTTAGCCTCACCAAATCAAACTGCTCCTAATCACACCAACAGTATGTACGATTAGTTTATATATTAACAAGTCGTCATTACAATGATTCAAACGTCAAAAAATATACTTTTTTAAATCCAAAATATTTTCAAGCAAAGGGAGGTATTATGATCCTGGGTGCTTCTTCATTAACGATCCTCGCAGCATGTCTTGACAATTAAATTCGTTTGAAAAATCTTTTACGTGAATCCAAGTGATTATATCCCTGTTCTCGCTGATTGAAGGTTGAGTTCATGAGAAAGGTTGAATCATACCTGATCAATGGTGTCATCCACTAACCTCCACATTTCATTTGTGCTTTGGCTATTATTTCATGTCGTGTCCATACAAATGTCGACAAAGAACGCTATACCATCAGGCATTGTGATGACAGAATCAATTACCATTGTGGTTCATTCGATGAATATACATTTGCAACTACTGAATATAACTGTTCGTTACGTGAGATCATTGCGCAACGCCACGTGGGTGTTTATTGTTTCCGTTACTAGACCTTGAGTGAGACTATTTCTGATTTGGTCGCTTTCTCATTTGCCCATAGGGCACCATCAATTGACGTGGACTCTCTGCGCACTGAATGTCGAGACTGTTAGGAGAACTTCGATGTTCTGAAGCCGTCCAACGGCAGGTCGCTGGCCTATTGCACGGACACTATTCGTCCCGGTGAGAACAAACACCTCGCACAAACGAAAACGATGGGAATAATCAGCACACAATATTGAGCTTCTTGTCAACACGAGAACCGAAGGGTCAAGCCTCACAACAACCTTTTTTGACAATGAGAAACGATTAGAGGTCGACATTACACCTTCCTCTTGGTGGCAGATCAGGCAGCGCGAATAACATAAGAAGATTGAGGTCATCATGTACAGATTGAAACACTCCGTCCCTTTTTCACGCAGTCGGTGATCATAGGGAAAAAAGTTAATTATGTCAACAAAAATGACCGAAGGCCCTAATTCTTGTCTGGCCATCTTATTTTGAACATATTACATCCACCCGGATTCGCAAAATGAATTTCAACAATTTCAGAGTGTAAAAATCATTCGCCTTGACCGATATCCCGGTCAAGGCGAATGATTTTTATACTCTGAAACTGTTGCAATGAAATGCATATTAGCGGATGACTCCGTTAAAAGCTACTGTTGCGGCATCTCCCGCAGTTTCTTGAAATTCGCAAAATGAAGGCCACTATGGATAGGCTTGCACGGCATGGCTTAGGTACTAAGTCCAATAAAGACCAGGAATCACTCGCTCGATACTGGTGCACCACACACTTAACTAAGAATCATAATGGAATCCATGTGCATCCAATCCTTTCAATCACTATTCATGCCCGGTCTAGCGGGTAGTATTTTTTACGTTTACATACCTAGACTGGATAATGACGATATAATGAGACTGACTTGCTCAGCAGACATGTTCTAGTCAAGCAAACTGGCGATATAAAAAAACTAGAACCAATGAATTATCGCTTGCTAAAGATTTAAATAATGGGAATTAAAACCCGTCACCTATTCGGTGGATCTCGGTATATATATGTAGAGCAAAGGCGTGTTTTAACGTCCAAAATGGTCTTTTACCAAACACAATTTTCGGGGATGAGCATTAAGAAATATGTAGTATATTTTGAAGCATATTTTAGTTTTTCTGAATAGCAATCGTTTCCGAGCAATAATCGCTAGCATAATTTGCTTGTGAGTGTCAAAGTGTTTTTGTATATGAGTTTCTTTGAGTAACAAAAATATTTTAACAATAATTTCAATTATTCATACACATGTAGTAAATATCTATGAGCTCTGTTGAGTTTAATATACGAAAATAGTCAAGGACTAGCATAGCACAACATAGCACTATCTGACGTAATCCCTAACTTGGAATATTATGAAGCCTTAATTCATACAAAATAATCCTGCACTAATATTTTAGAATGAGGATATTTTCAGGTTTTCCATTGGATTTCTCTCTTTTCGCACTCTGTTTACAATGCCATTGTTACTAATTCGTACATCATTCTTCTAGAGCTTCACAGTTCCATTGCATCAATTTTTCTTATTTACGCTGTGCTATTGTTCATGCCTCATTCAGGAGCTGTTGAATGACGTCAGTGATGATCCTGATTTACTCAAAAGGATCATAAGTGGCAACGAATCATGGGTATATGGTTATGACGTCAAAATCAAAGCCCAATCGTCTGAATGGAAGAACCTAGGAGAACCATGACTGAAAAAAGCACACCCAAGTTCCATCAAATGTCAAGGTTTTGCTCACTGTTTTCTTCGAATACCTTGACGTAGTGCATCAGGAGCTCTTAGCACAAGGTTGTACAGTCAATAAGGAATATCACCTTGAAATTATATGCCGTTTGCGAGAAGCATTACGAAAAAAACATGTGGAATGATGGAAAAACAATGCATGGTTTTTCAATCACAGTAATGTACCTGCTCACTCATCGTTGCTTGTGAGAGATTTTTTGGCCAAAAAACAACACCACAATCGTGCCTCGGCCACCATATTCACCGGATTTGGCCCCCTGCGATTTTTTCCTAATCCCAAAACTGAAGAGACCTATGAAAGGACGGAGATTTGCAAAGATTGAGGAGATGAAGACTGCATCGCTGGAAGAGTTCATGGCTATACCAAAAAGTGCTTATTAGAATTGCTTCGAGGATTGGAAAAAGCGTTGTCACGAGTGCATTATATCTGGAGGGGTTATTTTGAAGGGGACAACTTGAATATTGAAGAATAAATAAATATTCTTTCAATAAAATTTAAAGTCATCTTACTATTTGGACACATCTCATACAGGTACATTCATCTGAATACATATTTGCTAATATACAACTCTCGTACACATGCATGCTCATATACATCATGCTATAATTGCGGTGATTGACCAACTCATCAAATTCTAGTATTCTACTTAATTTAATTTTTCTAGGCTCTTGGGTATGTTTTAATTATGTTTGCGTATTGTGTGAAAGAAGAACGAGTATTTGAGTCGGCTTGTGATGGCGTTTATTGGCACTTGTTTTGAACTAAGTTTTTCGCCAGCATGTATATCATTTTGAACGTTTTTGGAGGAATTTTTAATGAATGTTTTTTCCCTTTTTCCTTCCTCTCTTCCTTATCCCTCACCCAACCTAGTGCTTACATACCCTGCCACACACCTTTTTTTAATGTTTTATGGGTATCACGGGGTATTTATGTCTATCTCTCTTGAATCTTCGAATTTATTTTGTTACCATAATACTTCTCTCGAAAACTCGGATGCCCCGCTCCTTTCTAAAAGACGAAGTTATACCTGCTCTCTTCGAGAATAAAGAGGTTCACAGCCTAATTTCTACATAAAACTGAGTTTATCTGATCTTTATTTAAACCTTTGGCCATGGAACCCAGATACTTGTCACATGTGACTAAACTAAAGCGAAGTAACACAGCTCTCTTAATTTTTTCATTTTATTTTCCTAGAACTCGTCTAATGAAACCAAGAATCTTCAACCGCGAATTCTTCTGATGGATTTATTTATTTATTTATTAGGTAATCTACCGGTTAAGGTAGGTTTTTGGATGGACACAACTATCAAATAAACATTTTGTGACTCCCCACCTAGCAACTAATCTACATCAGGTCCCTCTTCATCTCGGTGTACCTCCTTCCTCCCTTCATCCCGTCCAACATCCCTATCCTGTTCCTACCCTTACCACGCTTGCCCAACATTCTCCCCTCTATTACCCTCTTCAACATTCCACTACCGCTCAATACGCCTTTCCTCCATTTTCCCTGCCTCCATAGGATTTCTCTCAACAAACCCCTCTCCTCCCCCACCATTTCTGGTACTTCCTCATTTGTTTTCCTTTCGGTCCATTTCACCTTCTCCATTCTTCTCCACACCCACATTTCAAAGGCCTCCAATCTACGTCTATCCTCCTGCTTCAGCGACCACGTTTCCGCGCCGTACATAGCTACGCTCCATATCAGAGTTTTTACGAGTCTTGTCTTAACGTCCCTACTCAACGTCCCCGTCATCAACTCCCTCCTCCTTGAGAAAGCCTCCTTGCCTAGCGCAATTCTTCTCCTTACGTCCCTACCACTTTGACCGTATTGGTCCAAAACACTTCCGAGATATGTAAACTGCTCTACCTGCTCTATTCTTTCCCCGCCTATTTTAATATTTAGCTTAGCCTTTTTCTTTCTGGAAAATCGCATAACCTTTGTTTTATTAATATTGATTCTCATCCCATATTTATCGCACTGAACCTCCAATTCACTCAGCAATGCTTGCAACCCCTTGGCTGACTGAGCAACTAATGCTTGGTCATCAGCAAACCTAACCGATTTTACCAATTCCCCTCCGACTTTCATTCCTACCTCCAGTTCTTCCCATGCCTCTTTAATCATTTCCTCTACATATACGTTGAACAGTACCGGTGACAGTGGGCAACCCTGCCTTACACCTCTTCCTAACACTGCCCATCCGGACTCTCCGTTCCCCACTCGCACCTGAGCAGTCTGAGACATGTACAGGTTGCGGATCAGTCTCCTGTCCCTCCAATCCATCCTATTTTCTGCAATACACGCATTAATTTTTCCCAATTCACTCTATCAAACGCTTTTTCGAAATCTACAAAACAGGCAAAAACGTCCTGATTGTACCTCTTCTATTGGACCTCTTCCTAACACTGCCCATCCGGACTCTCCGTTCCCTTCTGATGGATGTCCTCCATGAAATATTTAATTTAATTGTAACACCCAAGTATTTGACGAGTTCTGTAATAAAAAGAGACGTTTCAGGCGTGATATGGTGGAATATCATGATTAATTAAAATTGGCAATTTTCCACAAAACAAAATTTTTAATACGACCGGTTTCGATGTAACTACATCATCTTTTGGTAACAGTCATAACTCAGTGTCTAGTATATATGCTGAAAAGTAAGCAAGGGGAGGGTAGCGGAAAATGGGGGGAAGAGGGAGGGGAGGTGGAAAGCCTGAACTAGTGGAACCTGGAAGAGGTGACTATATGAGTGGGGGAGGAGAAAAAGGTGGGGGGGAGGGGAAAGGGGTGGGGAAGACAAGTAATGTTTCTACAGATCCCGTTTATTTTATAAATTACGTCTTGCTAAAATTTCCTTTTTTTGTAAAGCTTCAACATCTAGCTATCTAAGCTAGAGAAAATCTTCTGATATTCAATTCTAAACGCCCGTTCTTTACACCACTCCGATACCCGGTTCTAAATCGTTCAATGGTAAAAATGTTATCTTGGTGTCCTTATTTCTCTGTAATTCGCTGTATAGTCTTTGTATTAACTAAGGTTACAGATAACGAGGGAACTTAAGTCGTTAATCATAATACAGCTTCCACTTGGGTATTCCCTTCCCCCGATGTTAAGATATCTTGGTTAAAAAGAACTAATTGAGTGCCGCATGATCTGTTTTCCTAAACCAGAGCTGATTACGGAAGATTAAATTAATGCTGTCGAGAAAAACCATTACATAGCTAACAATGATAAATTCTAAGATTTTGCAGGATATCGATGCAAAAGCAATCGGTCTGTCATTACTAGGATATTCATAAAATTTGAGTTAATATTTCTTTGTTTCTTTAACGTTGCCCTGTCTCATTTGCTGTACCATCGTAGTTCCTTATTATTGCGTTGCAAGTTGTGTGGAATAAGCTAATTTACGTGTGATATTTGCAAAACATTTCCAAGAATGGTCTCTGCCAGCGCTGTGGGTTTCCAACCTGAATATTCGCTTTTCGTTTCAACTTTCCCAAAGTCCATTAAAGTTCCCTTTATTGAACAGATGCACTCTACGCTTTCTTGGCCATTTTTTCGACCTTAGTTTTCATTTCTACCAATATAGATATCATTATGATCCCTGATTCTCTGCTATCTCCACGTTTGTAAGCATCTCTCGGGTATTTTTTTGCAAATATATTGAGTCTGATAATGCCTCGTATCGGCGATTTAACTATTTGTCCGAACGAGAATGTGGCCAATATATTCAGAAGTTTTAGACAGGAATGGGAATGAAACGGCACGCATCAAGGGAATCTTTATTATTTTCCTTCCAAAAGCTTTAAGTACCTAATCTGATTAGTCTTCAGAAATTGTACTCATTATTTATTTCCCCGAAGGAAGGCCTACGCTCAGAACTTGTTTATCCATCACTCGGTCTTTTTTTAAATTGATACATGCTTATCATGTACTCTTTTATTAAAATTCACATTTTAATTTAGATCAAAAAGGAAGACGGTACTTAAGACAGCCCTTCCATGCCCAAGGTTTTTTTGAAAGAATGTTCCGATGAACTTCGATAATTTTTATGCTTCGACTTACCTACACCATCCCTGCTTCCCTATGAATCCGGCATCGATATTCCGGCGATCAAAGCCTATCTCAAAGTCATCATCTCCGAAAAAAATTGCCGAGGCTCCTTGTGCATTCCGGAACCTACTCCTTCACCTGAAGTGACTTCATTGGAAAAGAGTTACCCCGCCCACTCAAAGAGTGCCCACCACCTAATTTTTCGGAGACCCTTCCCCCCCGAGGGAGGGAAACGGGCACAGAATCCCCTCATTCACTAATCCCACCACTGCGCCCAAACCCCAGAAACGCGAGGGTTTTGTGAACACCCCTGGGCCTTAGAAGGTAAAAGGAGCCCCGGGAAGGAACGTAGAAAAAGAAGGGTAAGATTGGCTGGGTGCGGAGATAATAAGGGAATAGGGGGTTCGAGGGAAGGGGTGCATGCGCGATAGGGGGTGGGGGAAAGAGAGAGAGAGGTTTAAGTGTCTTCGAGTAGTGGGCGGGGGTGGAAATTACAGTCCTATGGGTCCAGACGGAAGCCGGATGAGTCTGAGCGGTTGGTAGGTTTGGGGAGAGAGAGAGATATGGGAGAACGGAGGAAGGGGAGGGGGCCGCTGCCCGAGGCAGGGGCGCAGGTTGGACGGATGGACCACCGGTTGCGTGTCTCGAGGGCCGGCGATGGGGCCGCCGCTGACAAGTGCGCGGGATGGGGGTGTAGGGCGGGGGAAAAGGCACGGAGAGAGTGGAGGAAGTGGTGGCTGCCCCGCGGGCGGGAGGGGGAGTGGGAGAGGGCTTGGCTAATACCGTTCGCGGTGGCGAATGACCGTGGGAGCTGGAAGCGCGGGGAGGAGGTGGCCGGCAAAGGGAGGCGGAGGACGCGGAGGAAACAGAAGCGTGCATAACGAGGAAACAAGTTCGTACATGCATTCCAAACTTTTAAAACATATTTAGCCGGCGGGGTTTTACGTAATGGGCGAGTCATAGTAGCTCTTAGGGATCGAGTTCGAACCCCTATGGGCACGGTTGCCTTACAAACTCTGGCATTTTATTCGGATTATCGCTAGCTTCCCCGTGATAATCCAAAAGTGGCTCATAAAGTAGTAATATGGGAGCATGGTTCACTAACTGATAAAATCTGAACTACGCTTTCCCATATTATTTCCTTTTTTTTAAATTTGATAAGCATCGAGTCGTCGTGCATTCCGCCAAAACATTCCCCGTAATTTTGGCATGGATAATTTGGAGATGGCACACCCCATCAAGTTGTATGCCACCCAACCAATGGTGGGTTAAAATTGGGTGATACACGGTTAAAAATTAATTTTTAATTGAGGAATCATTGTCAAAAAGTCGCTGAATTGAACAGTAAGACAAAATCAAGGTTTTTCCAAGCCCAGCTGTATAATTTGGCATCTACTCCGTAGTTTCCTTCGTGAAGCCTAGTGTTAATTTGATTTCGAAACGATAGATATTTTGAAGCAGTGAGAAAAGTTTTCTAAACCTGCACATATTTTTTATAAAAAGAGACGTTTCAGGTGCGATATGGTGGAATATCACGATTAATTAAATTTGGCAATTTTCTACAAAATAAAATTTTTAATACGACCGGTTTCGATATAACTACATCATCTTCTGGTGATGTAGTTACATCTTCAGAAGATGACGTAGTTACATCGAAACCGGTCGTATAAAAAATCTTATTTTGTGGGAAATTGCCAATTTTAATTATTGCATATTTTTCGTCAAAAAGTAATTATATGGTTATCGCAAGAATTCGCATTGAAGTATAATGATAAACCTAAATGTTCTACACCATTTGTTTTTATTTTTCGACGTAATCTCTCGACATAGTTCCAAAACTGAAAGAGTGATACATGAAAATGATAGTGTCTGTTTCAACGTGGGCATAGGAGAGAAAGTATTAAGTGCCGATTATTTAGCTATTGCTTATCTCTCTATTCCGTCATTAAACCTTTCGACGAGGTTATAAAGGAAACTATTATTTTAATTCTGCTATTTTTATTAGATTTTTAATATTGTGTTCTTGTGAAAAATAATTATAAATGTACTTGACGCACTCGTGGCAAACACTGTAATTCTATACAAAATTCTGACGGTATTTTTGTTACACATAAGTTTCCCTGTCTAAGATTATTAAATACTCAGATTGGGGGGACTTCTGAAATTTCCATAATTAAGCCTTATAAAAGCAATTTCCCTTTCAGGAGTACAGTATATAAATGTACGTGTAAGTTATATAAATTTACTGAAATCTACCCACATAAATACCTCGTAATTTTTCAAAAAGGTGTGTGGCAGGGGGTGCAAGCAACATCTGGGATAAATAAGGGATAAGGAACAATGGTGCGTTATTCACACGCATCAAACCAAGAATTTTATTTTGCATCTATTAATGCTTTCTTTAGCATGTATAACCGTAGAGTGCAGTCATTTTGTGCCTCATTAGGGGAAACTTGAAAATATTGCGGTGTTCAGCCGTGTCCATCCAAAACCTACTTAAACGATAGACTACCAAATAACATAACATAAACGATAACTACCAATAACATCTCTGATAAATGTAAATACTTGAAGCTGAACAAGAAATAATGAAGGATAATATTAATAGAAAAATTAATGCGTGTATTGCAGAAAATAGGAATGGATTGGAGGGACAGGAGACTGATCCGCAACCTGTACATGCCTCAGACTACTCAGGTGCGAGTGGGGAACGGAGAGTCCGGATGGGCAGTGTTAGGGAGAGGTGTAAGGCAGGGTTGCCCATTGTTACCGGTGCTGTTCAACGTATATATAGAGGAAATGATTGAAGAGGCATGGGAAGAACTGGAGGTAGGAATGAAAGTCAGAGGGGAATTCGTAAAATTGGTTAGGTTTGCTGATGACCAAGCATTAGTTGCTCAGTCGGCCAAGGGGTTGCAAGCATTGCTGAGTGAATTGGAGGTTCAGTGCGATAAATATGGGATGAGAATCAATATTAATAAAACAAAGGTTATGCGATTTTCCAGAAAGAAAAGGGCTAAGCTAAATATTAAAATAGGCGGGGAAAAAATAGAGCAGGTAGAACAGTTTACATATCTCGGAAGTGTTTTGGACCAACACGGTCAAAGTGGTAGGGACGTAAGGAGAAGAATTGCGCTAGGCAAGGAGGCTTTCTCAAGGAGGAGGGAGTTGATGACGGGGACGTTGAGTAGGGATGTTAAGACAAGACTCGTAAAAACTCTGATATGGAGCGTAGCTATGTACGGCGCGGAAACGTGGTCGCTGAAGCAGGAGGATAGACGTAGATTGGAGGCCTTTGAAATGTGGGTGTGGAGAAGAATGGAGAAGGTGAAATGGACCGAAAGGAAAACAAATGAGGAAGTACTAGAAATGGTGGGGGAGGAGAGGGGTTTGTTGAGAGAAATCCTATGAAGGCAGGAAAGGTGGATGAAGGGCGTATTGAGCGGTAGTGGACTGTTGAAGAGGGTAATAGAGGGGAGAATGTTGGGCAAGCGAGGTAAGGGTAGGAACAGGATAGGGATGTTGGACGGGATGAAGGGAGGAAAGAAGTACACCGAGATGAAGAGGGACCTGATATAGATTAGTTTGCTAGGTGGGGAGTCACAAAATGTTTATTTGATAGTTGTGTCCATCCAAAAACCTACCTTAACCGGTAGATTACCTAATAAAAATATTAATAGGATTTGCATTATGCATTTGTCAAACCGATTTTCCTCCACTAGATATTTTTAGAAAAGAACTAGCTACTGATTTGCACATAATATCTACATCATCATCATCTAGATAATACCCCGCAAGCCGCCGCAAGGGCATGTGGCGGGGGTTGTTAGGCCACCCCCAAAAAAGGAAAAAAAGAAAAACCGCATTCAAAACCAACACATGCATGCAAACCCAAATCCACAGTGGTGCACACATTCATAGACACATTCTATCATTTACACTCATGCAAATACACTGACTCACACAATAATATGACGAAGAAGAAGAATTTAGTTGAAGAGTACATTAAAAATATGCAGCAGTAGTTGCTATTTGTAGACTACAAGTGATTTTACTAAAGTTTACAACGACTTAATCACGCCTTAATAATTGAAACACCGGATTCAAGAGATCCATTATAGGTATCAGTAAAATGCTCTTAACCACACCTCCTTTATAATACTGAAATATTTATCATATCATGGAATATAAGAAAGCCTAAAACTTTATCGTTTTATTTTTCGACTGGAAACCCAATTCCCGTTCGCATCTTGTGAACGTTAAGCATTATTATATAGAAAAACTCACATGTATCTATGAAAAGGATAATTATTATTTGCTATTGGTCAAAAGAGTTTTCAATATATGAAATGTGCATGCATCTTATTATATATTCGCATCCACTTCAAATGACAAAACATTGAGAGGTGTCGAAGGTTCATAATAAAAGGAATTAGGTCCGTAGCCACTAGAACAATTTTTATAGATATCAAGGTAGTAATTTTATCGCACACTCTGGCCAGTATCGTAAATAGTATCTCTAAACAGTTGTTTTTCACTCATTACCGAACCCATATGGCACTTCAAAATTCAATTAATTACAGTTTTATGCATAATTATGAAGTCGAGTCGCTTTTCAAACAACTATGCACATATTTAATTTCAGTTTCCGCCAAATTTTCGAAAACATTAGCGATTTA
>CM073774.1:32022052-32085461 GCA_037158775.1 Hetaerina titia | reverse complement strand
ACTACGTAATACCAAGGACATAATGTGGCATAATCTATATTTTAAAATGCATCGTTACACTTTCGCCATTTTCTAATACTGGTATAAAATGGGTGACTAATAATTTTTGTATGTTAATCTCATTACCCGAAGTAATCACTCTTACGGTGATGGATCATTAAAGCAAATTTGGTAGCCTAGAGCGAATTCGTTATTTGGTTATTATAATTTTCATTGAATACCAATGGAATACTAAAGAGGAAAGCTTAATCATGATGGAAGATGTTTTCTTCCCTTCAAACCCTCAAACGTTAATATGAATAAAAAACATCCTCGGTAGCACCCGAACTCTTCCCTAGCTTGATATGCTGGGAGAATACTAACAACAACGCCAAAAGGATAAATGTGTGTGTAGTGTTCTTTTGGTGGAATTTTAATTTTGTAAAGAGGTAGTGGTACATAATAATTTTGAATAAGTTCCAAGGATTGAGGTAAATCTGTTGAACTGGTGCGGTTCTAAAAATAAGCAATGTACATTGCAGAGAAGCACCGACATTTAAAGTAGTGGGTTCTTAAACTATTTGCTTAATCGCATGCTTGAAGTCCATCACAGTAGGAATTCGGTAAAATCGTTTCTCGATGGTTTGTTGGGAGAAATCCTATGGAGGCAGAAAAAATGGATAAAAGGCGTATTGAGCGGTAGTGGGATGTTGAAGAAGGTAATAGAGGGGAGAATGTTAGGCAAACGAGGAAAGGGCTGGGAGGGGATGGGGATTTTGGACGGGATGAAGGGAGGAAGTAAGTACACAGAGATGAACAGAGACGTGATGTAGAGTAGATTGCAGGATTGGGTTTTGTTAGGAGTCACACAATGCTTATTTGGTAGTTTTGTCCATCCATAAACCTACCTTAACCGTTAGATTACTTTATAATATAATAAATAATAATCTGTAGTCTCTACTGTTCGTTACTTAGCGTTGGAAGCCTCAGGCGTTGAATATTTGCTGCCTTCGAAACACACTAAGGTACTGGTATCCAATATTGATATTAATGAGAATTTTAGGATATTGCATTCTCACTTAAAAGCTTGGGTTATTGTCTTAGTGAAGGTGGTTTTATTTTTGGTGTATATTCGCATACTTCATGTGCACAGCCCTTCCGATTCAACTTCGTCCGTCGAATATGGATGGCGTTTGCAGCGATGACCCCATGGCGAATCGCTTTTAGACTATAATTATGCCGTTGTAGAGTTACCTTACACCTTTGCTTTTGTGAGTTAAGTTCTTAAAACCCTGGCTCTATCCAAAACTTTGAATTGTTCTTAATCTCGTAAATGATGTCATTGTCAAGGAATCAACAGGACTAAACTTCGATCACTAGGAATATATCATTGAGAAAAACATTGATCAATAAATCTTCTCTCGATAAAAGAATAAAATGATGGTCAGTCAGTGGTTTACCAATGTGTACGCACATTTAATTTGTGTATCATAAATATTTCATACAGGAAAAATACCCAATGTTATGAAGTAAATGTTATGTGGCGATGGCTGTTTCACTGAGGAAATGAATTAGTAATGTTTGTGAAAGACCATGAATAATTATAATGGTTACCTACCCACTTACGCGAAGGAAAAATACCTATTGACATTAAATATTAAATTATGGTAATGAATTTAATGAGCTCGGTAACGTTTTTTAATTCAGTGACTTGAATGTTAGGACTACTGTAAAATTGTTGGTGCAATTATTAATTATCATTTTATTGCATATTGTTTTTCAATATAATGGCATAAAAATTATATATATATATGTATGTGTACATATATACACGTATATATGTATGTATGTATATATATATGCGGGTCGCGGTGGTCTAGCGGGTAGAGCGTTGGACTGCTGACCGGAGAGTCCCGGGTTTGATTCCCGGGCAAGGCACTTTGGGGACTATATATATATATATATTTGGGCACTATAAACCATAAACACAGTAATCAACCCGAAGGTCGGTTTAGTAGGTGATGGTAGAGCTCACCCATGTACCAAGCCCGACGGCGTGTGAATATTCACACATCAGGGTAGGGGGGCCAGTTCCTTTCCCTGTACCGGTTATGGTTTCCCAGGAAGACCTGGTACCCGAAAAATCAACTAGCTTGGGTGGAGCTGCAGGTGCCCAAAGTGCCTTGCCCGGGAATCGAACCCGGGACCCTCCGGTCAGCAGTCCAACGCTCTATCCGCAATTGTTGGCAATTGTTCTGTTCCTAATTCCTCTTGAGAAAGGTGGTTGGACAACCGAAAATTCGAGAACCAGTGAGTCCCTCTTTTGTGTGTTTTGGTTTCTGTGTTTGTTATGACTATCAGTGAATTTACATTACACGTTTGTGGGTTTTCCAAAAAAGTGTATATATATATATATATATATATATATATATACATACTATATATAGACAAACAAACACTAAGATAATAAATATTACACACACAGAAACTTAAAAGAAGGACACTTAAAGTAGATATTTACGTTTCGACGGCACGGCCGTCGTCATCAGAATCATCATCGTCATCAGTATATATATATATATATATATATATATATATATATATAATATATATATAATATATATATATATACAGAGAATGATAAAATAATTTAGTAAATTAAAGATAGCTGTATGAGACAAGTGCAGAGAATTTTTTATAACCTGACTTAATTTTCCAGCTTCATTGACAATTTTCATCCTACAAGATCCAGTTCCTTCGCTAAATTATTCGAATAAAATCTCAAAACGTTTGCCTGGCTGAATAGTGGGATGTATCTCGAGGAATCTGCGGCTTAATAAGGGCTTTAGGACAGCGATATAAGCATGGAAAGTACTTTTGAACTAATACTTTCACTTATTGTGCTCATTAAAAAAAATAGTGTTTACTCTTTGAAAACATTGTGTGTGACCCCCGAAAACCGCACCATCGTTCAGTTTCGGAATTCAAGAATGAATAATCACCACTCTGGTGACGGAATCTTATTCATAACCATGATTTTTAGAGCGTAAACAGTTAACCGAAAGGGAGATATTGTTAACAACGTAATGGTGAATTAATTGAGTGCTCGACTCCCACACTTACAGGCAGGAAATGTCTTGCGCAGTTAAAGAGGGCCACAAAAGAGTTGATGTAAAAAAAGGGAGCGGGAAGGTCTGACATAATTTCAGAAAGCTTATTATCAAATACCCACACACATGGTAGTAATCAAGGGTTGCATCGTGCGGTCGGACCAGTGTCTTGCGTGTCCGCGGCGGTTCCGACGATTGGCTCTCATCAGATACGGAATCTTGATAGCACGTCATTCAACGCTACAAAACGAAAATATTTCAGTTTTCGTTGTGAAATGGGGGAGATGATCCGATAAAAAAATGTCGTAATTGTAGAAAAGTTCAATTTTTTTTATCCTTCGTTGATGACTACCTAAATCTTATCTCCTGCGAAAAAGCATTAAGATTGGATTGCCATTTTTTTTACTGCGGGGAAGCTGAAATCTATTCCATCGGTAGTTCTTCTTGACCTACCGTCATTTCAAAATTCATATCTGCAGCTTCCCCTTGGCAAAATGTGTGCTTGAATTTTGATGAATCAGTGAGTGATCACTTCTGATTTCGGTCTGCCAAAGCTTGCCTCAATGATTACTAATAAGGATGTTCCAACGAGGTGATGTACGAATATAATTTGACCATTACTACAGTTTAAAAAAAGTGGAAAGTGTTACGACACAATGTAATCAGGAAATTACTGCAAGTCGGGTTAATTAGACGACCTAGTGATGAGGTCGGAAGACTCATTTGAATTATTTCTTACACCTGCTATTTTAATTTCAATCGATTAATCCCTTTAAAAGTTCAACCTCATTCACTTAGTTTTTCCAGAAAATTTCTCAGTAGTTTTTGCTTGATCTACCTAAAATCTACTTTTGTTTCATAATGTACTTTCATCTTCTTTAATCGTATATTAAATGGACGACGTCATTTCTACATGTTCCTGGTAGAATTTTATTATAGTACCGAGGTATATATATAGTATTGTGTAGAGGGAAGGGGAAAAATTAGTGGTATTTTTCGAGAAAGTTTATAGATCATATAACTAAAACTCATTTCAATAAAAAAAGCACCCAGCTTACATTGCTAAAAAAATGGAAAATGTGTGACCTGGTCATGGCGAATAATTTTACTTACATTTCATCATACTTCAATACTTATGAATAGCAGATGTAATTGTATTGTCGGTTTCCAATTTTTATGCCGACCCATCTGGTGGTCCATGTTCTTCTGAGGGTCCGAAAAATCTTGCAAGGCATCAGGCCTTCCAGAGACAGATCATTAAATTTTACACTACCATAATACCTGATGTAGCACACAAGCTCGCCTAATAACCCAAATGATTTATTAGTTGGGCAGAGTATCCTATATGCCACCATTTCATAAAATATATAGGCGTATACTAACAAAAATTACATACCAGCGGGTAAAATTGTGGTTCAATAACTTTTATCCATTCTTGCTTATATTTATCAGTTTTGAAATAGCTACTGAGATATTCGGAGAAATATCCATAATTGCCATGTCAAATATCTTATTATATGTGCATCATGTGTCTATATGCATAATTTCAGTTAGCAATATTTTAACATTTGTGTAATATATGGATATTTGGCTCTTATTAATCAGTTCTGACTGCATTTGGGGTATATCTCATGGCGAGTTTGATTTTACGATTCCTTATACGTACAGAGTTCGTCCGGAAAATAAGGGTACTGAGCTCAGGAAAAAAAATGTGTTACACTTTTACATATCTTAAGCTAATATTCCTCAAAATAGGACCCTTGTGAGTCGATACACTTGTTCCAGCGGCGTTCCCATTCCTGGAACGCTCCCGCGAAGGCATCATCGGGAACCTGTTGAAGACACGTCGTCACGGCCTCTTTGACGGCGTCCAAAGTCCCGTATCGCGTTCCTTTCAAACTCCTCTTTATCTTCGGGAACAGAAAGAAGTCCGGTGGTGCCAAGTCCAGGCTGTTGGGCGGGTGCGGCAGCGTTGCCACGCCGTGCTTGGCCAAGAAGTCCGACACGACAAGCGCGGTGTGAGACGGCGCATTGTCGTGAAGCAGCCGCCAGATGTTTTTGATCGCTGGCCGGACGCGGGCGACTCGTTTTCGAAGTCTGTCTGTCGAGCACTTGGACGTAAAATGCAGCATTTACAGTTTGTCGTTCAGGTACAAATTCGTAGTGGACGACTCCCCTTTGGTCAAAAAAGACAATGAGCATCATAAACTTATTTTCCGGACGAACCCTGTATGTGATTACGGGGTTTTGCTTTTGTTTTACATGACGGAAAGTGGAATATCCTGAGACTAAAGTAAACAAAATTGGTCCATTCCTATTAATGTGGTGAAAATCCTTCTCCAAGGCATCCCAATGTTCGAATATTGCATGTTTCGAAGATTTAGGATTTTTTATACGTAAGCATGTTTCCTCATTTTAAAATTGCACACACACATCCTGATGTTCTTCTAAAAAGTAGCTCAAAATATGGAGGAGTTTATTTTAACCAGTGAATGCACATTTCGCCTTCATGAAGCAAGTAAAAGAAATACAGAAAGAATTCGCAATAATTTTACAAGTTAAAGTCTCATATTTTTCATGTATAGAGTTAAAATATTACATTTAGATAAAAATAACTCGTGTAATTTTCATTAAAAATATCTTGAGGCATTCTTCAGGCATATCGTGTAATGTAGTCCTTGAAGCTGAGGTTATCCATTGTAAAAAGTTCACTTTGTGGTAACATGTAATGGATACATAATTAGTCTTAAGGGATAATTCCTGAAGTCTAACAACTTATTTGAAATCAATATTACAACAATATCCTGAAGTAATGACAGTATAATAGCAATTTATTATATAAATATAGAACACTTCGAAAAAGTTATCCACTAAACTATCCAATATTTTCAATATTAAAGTTAGATTTTGAGGTAATTAAAGTAGATTCATAAAATAAACTATTTGTCATTGTCAAAAATCTTAATGCTTGAAATAACAATTTTAAGCGTAGAAAGATATTCCCGCAAAAAAGAAATTTACTAAAAGGATTTACTCAAATATGCGAAATTTTTCATAGTGTTCCAGTACAAATAATGATTTTATCATATCATACTTCATATTCGTGTTTATGGTTAGTAATCTTATGTTCGTATACTGAATGCCCATTCAACATACGATTAAATGCACCACATCTATATTTTAGCGTACGTATTCACCCTTCTCTAATAATCAAATGAAATTGCTTTCCAAAAGAAAGAATTATTTTTAAAAATCACTATTGTGTCTCCAGAATCTTTAGATTATTTCATCGAGATATACGTTTATTGTGCTTCAAAAAACATTATTTTATTTCCAATATTTTCATATGAAACAATTTATTTGCAATATAATCAATTAAGTTCTCAACAGAGCCGCTTAGATACTAAATTTAAGACTTGTGACAGGGTTCCCAGTGCCCAAATGTAATTTTTAGCTAAGTGTTCTTAGACCTTGTGCTGAGAGACTTTTTTTATGCTAGAAGGTTTCGTCAAGTTTCATCAACATTTGCAAGTGAAACTATTACGTTGAATGATTTAACTTTTTTGTGCATGCATTGGAATGATTAAGCTACATTTAACCGATTGCTGTGAGGATGCTGCGTTTGACTTCCCTGAGATACCGTGAAATACATTCGGACATTGAATGAAATCACTATTTTAATGGGAATTATGAGTTCTTAGAGAACTTAAAAAAAACGGATAATGCTTAAGCTTTAATAGGTGAGAGAGTGTTCACATAAATACAGGCGAACGATTTGGTCAGCTAAAATTTTATTTTCAAAATTTCCACTTTCTTTGTAGAACTACTGAGAGTAAAACATAGGATGATTAGAATTAGATTTCAGTTGCCTGTAGATATACAAAATTTATCAAACATCATAAATTCATCCATCACGCTCTGGCTTATCACTATAGCTCTAGTTTTTTTAATGGTACACAATTTCCTAAGTGTCAAAGTCAATCTACTCATGCATTTCTTTGTGCACATGCGTGTAAGAGATACTATAATAATTAAGCCATTTGAGTTTTCAATTTTAAGAATATCAGTTTGAAATATTTCTGCCAAGTGGAAATCATAAAACCTGAATCATTTTGATGGCTGAAGACTCGATAGCTAATGATAAACAAACTTATTGCTCTAATTAAAAACTTAAATTATGCCCTAGGAGTAGAGTAGTAGTGCTAGAGCTCATCTAAAACCTACCGCATTCTATTAGACTACTGCTAATATATTAAAAATATAATAATTTGTTTACGTCTTGAAAATATCTAACAAAAATTCAAGTCTTTCATATTCGTATTTATTTAGTTAGCTTATAAATTCAAATAACGATTTTAATGAAAAAATAAGGTCTACAATTTCTTGGTAACATAATTTATGATTAACATTGCGGTCCAATTTAACGAGCTTTAGATTAATTTAATCATTTCTTATTAACTAATACGTGCCACATATATGAATATCTCAAAAAAATGTGTCTGCCATACTATCCCATGAGTACAGAAGTCTCAGGCAGGGAATCTCAGGCAGATGTCGTCTATGTTTGTCACACATTTAAAGACCGAAAAGCATAAGCTTATTAGTCCGTTTTTTTTGAGAAAAATTAATGAGACTAAATGTACCAACAAATTTTCACGTCCATTACTCATCCATGTGCAAGTACTTGCACCACTGTCATAAGAATTTAAATGTTTAGTTTCCACAGAATGAATTGAATGTGACTGTTCTGCTGTTTCTGAAGATATTTTTGTGACTAATTTAACCGATAATAAAATATTTAAGTGAATTTTAAATCTCACATGTCCTCCAAACTAAGTCATCTACCATTTTAACCGTTGAGTAAACAAGAAACGACTTCATGTAACAGAACGTGATTTTCCAAGCGTGTCTTATCACGAACGACCACATGACCCCCACGCGAATTCCCTCGTGCCCCCGAAAATAGCGAAAGAGAGATACTATCGAATTCCCTGAGCCTTGAGATGTTCCGACAATTAGCTCTGATAAACGATTCCACCGTTCCAGAACAGAGAATAATGATTACGAAGTACAGATACAGACAGGGGTTTAGAAAGTTATTTCCCCATAGAAAATGGCTACCGCTTCAAATTTTATTCCCAAGATTGTAATCGTCCAGGGAGACAAAATTTTCAATTATGTAGTACTTTTAAAAACAGAAGTTTGAAGTAATCGGGAGGATATGCTAAGTCACGCACATCAGGACGCACATTTTTCCAATTTTTAAAAAGAAATTGGTTGATAAATGCATGTCACTATTACGGGATTGTTACATCATATGTATTTTCAATAGACATTAAACAGGATGTTCTACTCAATATCTTTTGTTCAATTACATCTCATCATTGTTTAATTGACACTTTTTTCTTTTAATTGACAAATACCGAAGTTACGAACAAAGTAATTTGCACCTTATGCAGTTCTACAGTTCTATATTACATAAAAATACGATTTTTCTCCGAACATTTTTAACGGTAAATTTTCCTCGGGGTCTTTTCTATAACAACATTTAGTTTTAGAACAAAGTCGCCCAAGCTAAAAAAAATATGCATTAAATTTTCAATCACTTGCACCAAAACACGCAAAAATTGGTAAGCTATTTAGATAACTCATTTTTTAATAAATAGATGAGGTACTCCCACAGACCAAAAAGATCAGAGCAAGACATGTACCGTATAAGTAAATATGTCAGTCGGAACCTGCTATGTAACGCACACAAATTAGTTGATATCATGAATGATTATCGTTATGCATGGTAAAATTAAAAAAGGTTAATGTATTAACGGTTAAGAAAAATCGATTGGAGATCTGTGTCAAAGAAACTCCCATGTTTGTAACCAATAATGATAGCAGCTGAAAGTTTTTCTTGAAAATGCTGGTTAACAGGGTCCTCCTGATTCGTGTCTTTTCTTCTCAACGCATTTAAAATGCCCGATTCCTAGCAGTTACATTACTATCAGAACTCAACGAAAAATTCTGATTAATAGATGCTCTCCGAGAACTGATCGAGTTTATAATAGCAATATTGAATGTACCTACTTTAAACAGTAGTAATTAAAGCTTCCTTGTCTTTGAAGTCTCTTCAAATACAATTACCATTAATTTACTTTACTAATTAAAGTGGCTCTATTGAGAACTTGGATTTAATTAATTATATTGCATGTACGTTCTTTGATATCAAAATATTAGAAATAACATAATCTTGTTTGAAGCACAATAAGTGTATCTCTCGATGAAAAAATCTAAAGATTCTGGGGGCAAAATAGTGAATTTTAAAAATCATTATCATAAAAGCAATTTGATTTGATTATTAGGGAAGGGTGTGTACACTAAAAATAAAGATGTCGTGCATACGGTACGTTTTTTCCGCATATTTAAACCCCTTTAAGCTGCATTCGGGTTTCTTCCGGCCAATCGGCGTCTACCGGTTGACGGCTGCGCAGTCAGCGCTTCGCGCCGAAGGGCTCGAGCGAGCGTCCGGGGAACAAAAGAAGCCCTACTGCCGCAGTTCACCAATCCACTCTTCCACCCTTCACCCAAGTGTCTTGTCGAAATATGGCCATTTAAGGAGCTTCGATGAATACACGTCACACATCACCTTCCGCAAGGTGTCAGCAGATCCTGATTTGCCAGGGTTTGCGAAATCTAAGCATAGTATTTCGTCATTGCAGAACTATATCAATCCCTCCATTATTAGAAGTGACAATAGATTGATCAGAATATAGATATATACACATGTACACACAAGCATGTACATATATCCACATATACATATATACACACACACGTGTGCGTGATTTTTTTCTAAATTATAGTGATTCATTTTGTACAATATATTGCGAAAACCACGTCTAATATCGAAGGATCAAACCATTGTAAACATCCCTCTATTAATTATTCGTTCATGTGCCAGTTACATGAGTAATTTTTATTAAAATTCCGGCATCATCCAACGTTTAACTTAGTGATATCTGAGACTTAGTGATATCTTGATAAGAATTTTTACTCAACTAATCATGGAAAAGAATTGTGGTAACTCCAAGTTAACAATCATTATCAATATACTAAACAAGCGATGATATATTTGTAATACTTTGCGGATAAATTAAAATGTTTTTGGAAAAGACCAATTTACTACTATTTATATGGACAGATTAGCCGTCAGAGCAACTAGGAATAAATTGGTATATATTTGATTTTGATGCATACATTGTGTAAAATGATCAATTGGAAATACTAAATGATCGACCTCTGCACGGTTTTTGGGGATTAATATTACAATCAAACCATTAGAGAAAATAATTTATTTTGAATCATATTTTTTTATTCAATAGAGAAGTCATTATATAATGCACCCAAAAGTTAGTACCAATATGTGTTTTAACTTTTTCATAATATTCGTAATGATATTAATTTCTTTTGTCTAAGAACGGCAGTGCTTGTGGATTAGACTTCGGGTTGCAATTTCTGAAATCAATGGTAAATATTTAGAGAAAAATTGGCCTTGAGTCTTAGTAGATAGATATGAATGCAATCTTTCAGGGTCCGGTTCTTTCGGTTTTAAATATTTTTTTTAAATTTCATAAATAATGAGACGGCGTTTAAGAGAAAATATGTGCCAGTTAGCGTCGGAAGAAATGGATCTCATGGTTCAGAAATAGTGGTCACCTGTTGAAGTCTGTATCAATAAGTTTAGATATCCTACACACTCACTGCAATTATGATCATAAATTAAAGGTACTGAAGGTACTTTTATCTTTCAGGATTAATTTGTAGCGTTCTGTTTTTGGGCTGATAAATCACCAGTTTAGAAGAATGGCTGAGATAAAATAGTGGGTAAAAATATAAAGATCGTTAGCATTAAGATAAAGGTTTTCTTGCTGACTGTTACATTAGTAATCATGGAAATTTTCTACTTACTGACAAAGCTTGTGAATAAAGTGAATTTTCTGTCAGGAATATGGTTTTGGTTATGCTTTTCATTTCGGATGACGTGCTTTCTACAAAACGCAGTCAGAGGAAGTTACGGGGTGAAAACTGCTGACCAAGACCGTATTTCCCCAAAATATATTTCTCATTTTGTTGCAAATAAACTGCGTATACATTTGCGAATAATTATTACATTTAACGAATGCGAATCCTTAAAACATATTCTACGAATCTATCAACAAATAATGAGAGGTAGCAAATTGAACTGTTTGTGATAAATTATGGTAGATTCTCTAAAATGGGATAATCACATTACTTCAGTTTTTTAAGCCAATTGCTCATTCAAATTCTACTTTGTGCTAGAATATTATAAAATTTCTTCCCAAAAAATTTTAGTCGTCCCGTTATCACGTATAAGTTGAATTGAGTACATAGTGCTTAATATTCTCAAGTCCGAGATGTCACTACAACGCCTGAACTGTTGAAACACGTTCACTATATTGTAATTATTTTGATTATGAATGTTAATAAATGATCTAGTCCCAAAGTGTGGGAAAATGCGCACTTAATTCAATCAAATCTATTTTCAAGCGATAATTTATCTATGTGGTTCCATATTCCTAAACCTTTTGCTGATTAAATTAAAATTATAAACTGCACGACAGATTTCGTGAATCGGATAATCATTGAATATGGACGCATTATAGTAATAAGGAAGCCATTGTTTTATACTAAAGAAAATACTAAAATGTTTGGTTGAAGTAATATATTAATATTAGTTCAATTAGTTTGTATTTCCTTCCTGTTGTAATGGTAATGTGAATTTCTTTAGCAAGGCTATAAGCACAACGATTATGAATACCACACTATAGTTCCAAGTGGGGTACTAAGGTATTTTTATTGCTTGGTTATTAGTTTTACTACTGTTTTGTCGTTACGCCTGAATGTAACAGTTATTATTTTGCATAAATGAGCAAAGTTCAAGGCATTTGTATGACGTTAAGTTTTTTGACCTTTCATTATTTCCAGTCCTTTACACATTTTCTGGCATCTCTTACAATAGCATACTCTACCAGGGTTTCATCAATATTATCACAAATTACGTAACATATTGTTGATTTTCAAGATAATATTTAGATGCTTTAATTGTTTTCCTCAATTTTTTCTGAATTTGTTTACTCTTAATGGGCATATTTAGTTCATGGCCCTTAGAGTAAATAACCAGTCACAATAGTTTTCAAAGGTTTCACCCGAAATAGTTTTATTGAGCAATGATAGCAGCATTTTCATTTTGATGAAAGAACTGGTTAGTGCATTCTTATGATTGCCATGAACCAAAATAAAAGACCCTTTGCTCGACTGCTTCGGGTGTTGTTTGACGGCGCCGACACATTTACATGCAGCTGTCTCGTCAACGCCTGGCTTCACCTGCTAAATGGAGGTCCAAATGGCGTCCAATGGCTATCGTAGGAAACTTAAAGAGGTCTCTTCGTAAAGTTTTTGGTGTTCCTCGAAATTAATTCGAAAAATAGGAAATTGTTAGAATGGAGACAATGTTACTTCGTGTTGGGCGAACACGAAGGAAATTTCCATAAATTTGGACGAATTGATAGTCAAAAATATTTCTTAAACGGACGTTTGTGTTTTTATTAGGGTAGGTTTGGTACGCATCTATGGTCTTTTAAATCTATTTCATATCTTATTTATGTATTCTGACACAGGAAGTACAGTGTATGCACAAGTATAAGCGCACGCAGAGTAGAAAAAATTCCGCTCGGCAGTGAGAATACAGAGGCAAATAACTTTGCTCTCTAGAAAAGTAAAATTTCTAGTATGAACCACTTCATATCGTAATTTGTACTGGTAATGAGTACGGTTCACTTGCATAACATCATAATTTTATGACCTTCTACTTTGCTGAATCCTTGCGAAAAAATATTATACTATGGACTAGACTAGATCGAGGCAAATAGATAATCACAATCGGGTAACGTGAGCACATGCCAAATCCAATACTTAATCGGCATTGGGAGGCGATGGTAGATTGCAAATCAAACGTCTGTCTATCCTTCATAAATTTAAGAAGGATCAAAGCTTCTGAGTCGGATCTCAAGTGAAGGAATGGAATCTTATCCCCAGGAATCATAAATAAAAGAAGCGCTGTTGCTCAAATGCTTGTTGAATCCTCAATCAGTAGGCCAGATAGTTCGGTCGGAGTCGAAGGGAGGGTAAAAATAACGACGGCTGCAAGATTTGACTGAAGTTTGTCTGTGGCCTGTGTTTTGGAGTGCGGGACGCCGTTGAATATTAAAGCGGGAACAGTCGGCGCGTTCCCGCTCGATCGCGCCATCACTACACCCCTTGCAATACGTCTTGAATCGGGTTATTTGAATAAAGGAGGGGGGCTTCAGTGAAAGTAGATCCCCCGGTTAACCCGTGGCTGGTGAAGTAGGGTCGCGGAAAGCTCAAACATTTCTTCCTCAGAAAATTGTTTGTCTACATCGATTCCTCCACCTACTAAAGCGTTTTCTATCAAGTTTAAAAGAGGCTGAAGCGAGTCGGCAAAAATATCACCCTCTTGTTTTATTCATTTCCAATGGATTCGGACTCCTTAAAGTTCATGTTTTGTATTTTAAAGACCAATTTAAGGCTCTCATGGACATTTTCGGCGTTCTGCCTCGTGATTAGCGTCTGCTACTAACGAATTTGCTTCCTATTGTGTCCTTGTTTAGCAATAAAAGTTGTGTAAACAGGCTATCATCATTAGCATTGTTATCAATCGTAAGGTGCAATCAATCTCCTGTGATTTAGAAGTTAAATATTTTAAAAATATTTTCAATAATATACCCTACAGCGATAGTTTCAGAGTTGTCCAGGTATTATACACCTATTTAATGATTGAAATTGAGTACACTCATTGTAATTTAATTAGTGCCTATATTATGACCCACGATGGAAATCTTTGACACTATTTGAAAACCACTTATTTAGAGACGCTATGGTAGGCTGATAAATTTAACAAAGCATTTATATTTTCGAGGATTTCTACTCCTACACAAGTGCACATCGTTTTTTTATATATTAATTTCCGTTTTACGTAATCTAACGCTCAAAATTCCCGCGGAAAGCAATATTCAATAGGTTTGACCTAAAACCAATAATTTGATTACCTCTGTGAATGTGTAATAATAAAATGTATGCAAATCATTAAAATTGCAAAGCATACAACGAAGCACGTAAAAAATACTTGAGTGCATATATCAAGGAAAACCTCATGCATGTGAACCCCTCATAATTTTAATTAATGACTTATATTTTTTCCCATTGACATTAACTAATCATCTATACATTAACAACTGCCAAAAATTCAGTGTTTTCAGATTTACGGTATAAGTTTGTATCCCCAGGAGATAAATGCGATATTGTATGTAGACATTTACCCTCATCTAAAACCACGGGAATGCATTGCCGTTGTTTCACTGGATCACAGTTTTTTTCACCAGCTAGCGGCAAATCATTACGATTCTCCATCATAGCGGATGTACCTACTCTTCTCTAGGATGGCTAAAAAAAATCTCTGGAATAATACGAGTATTGAACGCGAATAACGAATAGGAGGGTACGAGTCCTCTTTACGGTGGGCAAAAAACTCATCTCTATTCCAAGGGGTTTCCAACTGATAAAAAAAAAACGTCGTTGGTCAGATCATGGGGCACTCCACACGCTATTCGTGATTGTGCGTGTATTTGTGCATGTGTGTACGTATTCATTTATCGGCATGACGAGTTCCCCTTTCGGGCCGCTGCTGCCACCTATACGCCGCCAAGCGTAGCGGCTTGTTTTGTCGACGGCCGCCGATGGCGGGAAGCGCTGGGATCGACCGAGAGAGACTTTTTGTTGGATGGGAGCCGAGAGGGTTCATCCCGGAGAGGCAACTCGATGACAACTGCTCCGCTCGCTGGCCGGCTGTGTGTGCGCTCTCAGGCGCGAGGAAGGACCCTCTCTCTCCCTCCAAAAAACCTTCCCCTCACACCCTTCCCTGTCCTCCCGCCCCTCCTTCCCAACCCGCTCTCATTGACACGCAGCCTCGAATCCATTAATTTTCCGATACTACGGCGCCCCCAGAAAAGCGAGGAGTTTTGCATTAGCATATTGGGAGAGTTCGAATAACAACAGTCGGGGGCGATCACTGATTTCTATGTCGCTCCAAGTGCGAAAAATACTCATCAAATCTTCATAAAATATATTTTGTGCGCGCTAAGAGAAAGAGTAATGTGGTCCCAGGACACGAGATTCAAAAACCGTTCGCGAAGTTGATTGGATTCTAAAAACATTAATAACGGTCAGAATGGAATTCGAGTATTTTTTTCTCGCTTATATCCGAGCGTCTCCATTTGAAATTCGAGTAATTTGACAGATATTTGTTACTTAATGCTTCGTAAGCATTCTGGTAGTTGCATGACGAGAAAAATGATCATTTCTAAAGGTAAATTTTAGGGAGTATCTCAGTGTCCTTTTATCATGCTGCTAAGTCGTACATTTTAATGTAGATTCAAGAGGAACGAACTCTTATTGGAGATGGTAGTCTTTTGTTCCTCGCGAAGGATATTTTGTTTATGGATATATTTTATGCCGATGGTGCTTAAGAGTCTGCCAACAAATCCTTACATCCACTTTTTGCAACTTTATGCATGAGTATCTCGATACGATAGAGAATTTCCCGACATTTCTCTGTTTTTTATATTCTTTCAAGTTGACATGAGGCTCGATGGGTAAATTCTGCAACAAATATCGGGTGTGAATAGTGCAATTTTCATCTAATAAGTGTGCGTGAGCTGAAATAACAACAAAGAAGAGGATTTAGAGATAGAAACTCGGAGAGAAAAATAATACCTATTAGCGAACGTTTGTACATGTGCGGTGATTTCCCGAAGTATGAGATTTTCGCCATTTTATCTTCAATTTTCGGTCGTTAACTTAGTTTTAATGCCCATTTCATATCTGAAAATACCCATATTCTCTCCATTTGCACGTTATCCCCGGGTCTTCTTTTTCTTTACACCCAATCAATATTTTGTAAAGAAAAGGTACGCTCTAGGAAGACATAACAGGACAGATAGTGTGACAGAAATGTTAGAGACACTAGGATGGACACCGCTCCGACTCAGAAGGAAGCTGAACAGGCTATGTGGGATGTTCAAGATAGTAAATAAAGAGAAGGGGTGGGAGGAGCTCTCAGAAAGATTAGACAAACCAAATTACATTGGGCAGAAGGACCATCAGTTCAAAATAAAACATAGAGGGCACAAAACAAACATAAAAAAAAACTCCTTCCTCAATCGTGGAATAAAAGAATGGAATGAGTTACCTGAGTCTTTAAGTCCTTACCTTATTCATTAAATAAATTTAAAACGAGGTGTATGCTCTCCTTAAAATAATTATCTGTAACGTGTGAGTGAGAAATGTACGTGATAAAGCCGTATGTACTTGTGTTATGAATGGTTTAAGTGGTTTATGACTCGTAATCAAGTACATTACCACCAGGCTATCGCCTACTTGTAATGCTGGTTGTTAAATAAATAAATACTGGCGACCAATTTTGTATCCAATATAAAAGCTTCCCTGAAACACCCTGTCAGTTTTCCCAATCAAGGTTACAGTACAGAAAATGATGCATGTTTATGTTTGAGCTGAGGAGCTCAAAGATTCTTTATATCAGTGCCGCTGGCTGAAAATTATTTATTTTATTCCTAATTTTTAAAATAAAACAAAACGTTAAATTGAAGGATCCATGTTTTCTATGGTTAAAAGGTTCTTGGTTCTGCCATTGGTTCAATTAATGTTATCGGAAAATATAAAACGTGTGTTACGGTTGATCATATTATAATCCAAGTAAGACGGGTTGCATATGACCAAGGACGCATGTATCTTTGCAATATGAACGGTCGTTGGATCTTGAATGTAGCTGATATTTTGCACCAAATCGTTTCATATCGCACAGTTTTTTTTGCATGATGCGAAGGATTTTCCTGCAAACATGAATTGAAAGTCCACATGATACGAGACATCATACATGATACTTAGTTATTAGGGTCGTGCATCTACACGGGTATCTGGCGGGGGATGGTAGGGTACCAGCTATGCATGCTCAACTATCTACATGTAAAAAAATTCCCCGCAAAACCGTAAGCCTGGGGATGTTAAGACACCACCCGTATTATATAATGCAACCACACACAAAACAATCAGAAACATGCCAATTCACACACACACACACAAAGACGAATATATTCATGCCAAAGCTATTTTAACTTACGCACTTTAAAAAATATATGCTAAAATTCTAAGTATTAGTACGAACCATTAGTAGCATGGACTATTTGTTAATACTTGCTTTTAAATAAAACTACCTCATATACAAAAACACACAAATACACACAAGCATGTCTATATACCTACACCATGCAATAATTGAGTAAATCATTTAATGAGTGCATTTGATTGGTGTAATCGGTTGTTTGGGATCGATTTTACTAAGATAGCGTATCGTGCGAGGGGAAACCTAATATTTCATCTATCGGTGATGGTGTCTTTCTCCCTTATTTATCTCTTCGGTCGAATCTACCAATAGAACATCGCCGAATAATGATTCCATCAGTGTCGATGGAAAAATTATGTGTCCGGTTCATTTCTAAGTCTTTTCCTGCCTGCTCTTTTTGTGAATCTAAAAACTTCCAATCTCATTCCTCCAACATACCCGTCACGCTAACTATCTTCCCGTAGAAATTAAAAAAAATGTAACGGATTTTCTCTTAGCCTTTTCCAATTCCTTAATTAACGTTTCCTACCCTGAATACCAAATAATTGTCACCATGCAAAAACTACCACTAATAGGTAAAACACTTATCATGATGATCACGATGACATTTACACAAACTAATTAGAAACATATTCCGTTTGAAAGTATGAAATAGGTTATCATTAAGGTTGATACTCGTATGTCAGTCAGATAATTAAATTTTTGGTCAAATTCGTCGCATCATCACCTGATTCTTCAACGCCCAATTAATCTTGTAGGGAATATCGACCCGACGAGTGTGTCACGTTACCATGTGGAGGAATGTTGCACACACGTCAGTCAAATGTATACACGCTGTACAAAAATACGTCTTTAGGGTTTCTTTCTTCAACCTGTTTCAAAGTCACTTCTGAGCGTGGGTTGACGTCAGTGTACGAAAACTACCAATTCAACCGTGCTCACAAACCGAAATCAACCATCCGACTAATACTTTTCCACCCCTAGACCTATATCTCGTACATTCTCGGCGAAGGCCTACATCTCGTTATGCATTTGGAGCGTGAGTCACGTTACAAGACCCACGCGGGAGCCACAGTCACGGGCGACGGAGTTTGCAAGGCTTCGTCGCCAGCCGCCTCCCACCCAGGTTCCCAAAGTACCGAATCAAACTAATCGGCTTTCTTACGTGGCAACCGGGGGTGAGTGGTAGGGAATTTTTCATAGGATGAGACGGGTAGGAGAGGGAGCAAGGGGGAGGAGGGCAGAGGGAAGAAGAAGCCAGGTGAGTACGTATGCAGTGCAGGGCAGTCACCGGGGCGCTCGTTTGGCTGTGCGGGTGGGAAGCCCAAGAGGAAAAAGGGGGTGGCTCTGGAAGTACGTGGGGGAAGGGGTAGGGAGATCAGGGATTCAGAAGTGGGAAGAATAGAATCGAATGTACGGATGACGTTTGCCGCCTGAGAATAGAAAGAAAAATTTACAACACAACACCGAAAAATAATTTTTGTTATTCATAGTTGGTTTTTAACTGCGTGGTATGTACAGGCAACTGCCTGTATGATAGATTCAAGCATTAATAACGATTTGAGCCATTTTACATATACAATAGGTCGTCAATAATGAATAAATGCTGTGTTAGTGGAGATTGGCAGTCTTTCTTGTGATGTTCCCCCATAACGTGGTTGGTCTGAGTACGTACCATGCATGAATTGGGTGGTGACTTCGTGGATGTGACGATACTCGTTGGGATATATTTTGTGCAGCTAAATAGTGGCCGTCAATTACGCAAAGAAACGGAATTTTATGACGGTGAAAATTTATCTGCTGGTGAATTTGATTTGCTCTCCACAAATATAAATCGGGAAAAAATAGCTTTGAGTCCATTTCCAATAAACAATGTTTACTCTTCAAACCGTTGTAGGTTTTTTAAGGGAGGCGATCGACAGCTGCGGCCATATACGCCATTAGGGATGGACAGGAAAGGATGAAGGTTGGACAGAAATTCGGCATTAGCTTACTCTTAAAGAAAGACATCAAGGGCTCCGCAGCTCAACGTCCCATCTGACGGACGGCGTGCTCACTCAGTGCTCTACACAAAGCACCTCAAGTAGGGATCGATGTACCATTGAAAACCGTTTCCCTCTTTTTAAAGAACAAATGAATCTGATAAAAATTCAGCTTTTGTCTGGAAATGTTATTGTGACTGTAACTATGAATTGTTATAACAGAATGGACATTACTAATTACAATGAATTTGCTAATAATATCAGAAGAATAAGTCCTCTGAATCCGCATAATAATCGTATGCCTCTTTTCGAAGCAGTTTTTTCTAAAGGTTACCAATTGACTTGGTTATTTGTATTTTTACATTCCCACGCACATGAAAATTCGGTTCTGAATAGTAGGACATGAAATAAATTGACGCATGCTCCAAGTACTGATGTCGAACTCAAAACCTTTATGGGAGCTTTGGACATGAGGATACAGAATATGTTCACTTCCCAAGAAGTGAAATTATTTATCTCCCCATCAAAATGTTTGAATATGTTAAAATCTTTAATGATGAATGTATGTACAGGAAAATAAATGTGGATAGATGATTATCAAATAGCTCAGAGTTGTATCCATAAACTTTGGCATTTAAATTTCTCACCCTATTATTTTATTGTTGGTTGCTGGGTTGCAATAGGTGGTAGATTTTAACTGACACATTTTTCTTACTTCCATATTATACCTGTATTCCAAGACATATTTAGGAAAATTAATTTAGTATTTCGGCTAATAGAATCTGTTCTATGTTTCATCCGAATGTGCTATTTTAAAGTATATCCCATTGTTCATATAAGGCAGTAATATTCATTTAGTTTAAGAAGATTCTAAAAAATGCTTAATGTCTATGAATATAATAATAATAATGAGTTGAGTAATTAGTTGAAACATCTCTCAGAGTAGAGACGTTATTTATTTAAGAATGGGGAAAAATAAGTACTGATTCTGTGGAAATGATAAAGCATTTCAGACAATACCATCGAATATCTTCCCTGATTAAAGAGAAGCTTAACCCGCAGGATTTTCCAAATTCATGGCGAAAGTGTGGGAGTCGAAAGAGCGAAAAGAAACTTCATTTCCGGAGTCATCTGCAGTGGAGGGTAGGCTTGAAGTCAGTAACAAATCTCTGTCTACACAGGCACACGAGGTACGGAAGAAATAATGCTCCCGACAACTGGTTTCTTGAACAATTCGAAGTGCGTACGGAAATAAGCGAAATCCGCAGTTGACATGGGTAATTAACACTAGCAAAAATCGATTTTAATTTCGAAATAGATTATATGTGCAGTTGAAATGACTGTGAACCAAGTTCCTAACTTGTGCAAGCAATGATGAAGGTGATTTTAATAACTAGATTATTTTTTGATGTACTAAACAGAGTTCAACGTGTGTTCAAAACAACAGCAAGCTTCTCCGTCCGGCCTGACTGCAAGGTACGAATGCATGTGCCTACCCGCATCCCTAGCGCTAGAGGTGCTGAGCGAGTTAGCGTGACGAGGGCACGGAGCAATGGAAGCAAGAGTGGGGGATTGGGACACAAAACATGGGGAGGATTGGAGAAAGGTGGATGGAGTGCGTTATTTGAATTGACAAGGACGGAGGGCGGAAGTGAAGGGTAGGGGATGGGATAGAGAGAGAATCGGAGGAGCTCAAGTTAAAGAAACGGAATTCCCAAATGCCACCATTTTGACGCGGGAGTGCCGGGGGGCGAGTGGGAATACTATGGGGAAGCGGAGAAGGGTTGCTAACGAAGTGGCGAGGGAGCGAGATGGGGAAGGGACGGAGGGGAGTTGGGGAGCGAAGCCAGGGGTATAAAGAGGGACTAGGGGAGAGTGAGGAGAATGATGATCGTGAAAGGATGAGGAAACGAGAGAAAGAAAAGAAAATAATATTGTTGCAGTGGTAGTGATGATACACGCAGTCGAACTTATTGAGTGTTTTGACATGGTTACCTCAATCTGACAAGGTGTCGTAAGATTGATGGCAACCCATTATTTTAACCTTAAATTCAAAGTTGAAAAATTTAACGTTTTTCATGAAAGAAAGAACATTAAAATTTGGTTAATGTAGATGTAACCGGATATTAATTTGGCGTTTTTATAAATCAAACCACTTTACCACAAACTTTTTAATTTTCACGACCCAGGTTTCGTTATAGCATAACATCATCAGGTTTTCCACCAAGTTACGCCAGAAACTGTTTTATTTATTGGGTATTAATTTTTTAAATTTTAAAGGAGATTTTATGTCGGACAACTTTTTCTTTAAATATATGATAATTATTCTTCTCCGTTATTGTCTGCTTTATGCAAATATTTTTTGTTACTCGGGCATGATACGAATTTTTAGCAAAGACATGCATCTACTAATAAATTTTGCAATTAGTTAGCTGGGAAAATATATCAAACCTATCATTAATAAGTTCATTTATTTCTGAGTGTCACTGCCATTGAGAATACATGTGGAAAGTTAAGGCCAGTAGTCCCAATTCTTGGTCTAGTTTACTTTATTACATCGGCCATTTTAAAGATGACAATAAATTAGTCGGCGTTGTTTTTTAATGGTTGAGATAGCACTTTTATCCTTTTGCATTCATATCTAAATCTTCTGTTGAAAAACCCTATTTTTTCGTATCAATATCAAAACAATATGAATTTTCAATTGTTACCTATGTGTACGCAATACCTTTTATGCTTTTATTTTATCTTAAAATTATATCTAGAAAGTCTTGGGTGATCAGTTTCCAAAACTTTTCAATTAAGGCTTTGCCTGAAATATGAACATTTGTAAAACATTCCCAGTGTTGAATTAGTATTTGCTTGTAGATCTCAAGCAGGTTTTATTTTTCCCGCTATTCTTTTACTATCAAAGTTTGTGAATTAAAATGGTTTTTTAAACACGGAATAGACTGATTCAGCCGTTTAACAGCAGGCTGTATGCTATTTGAAATCCAAATTTGGCTTTTACTGAACGAGTTTTGTGCGTTTCGCAGCCAAACCGGTATGCAGTTAATGGCAGTATGTTTTTAATGAATCGATGGTATGGTTATAGAAAACATGGGTTACGGGAAGAGAAGGGTATTGTCGTGTAGATTAAAATAACCTCTGCAATAAAGTAAACTAGACCAGGAATTGGGTCACTCACCTTTTGCTTTCCACGTGCATTATCAAGGCAGTGACGCTTACAGATAGATCTAAATGGACTTGTAAATGGTAGGTCTGAGAGTTTTTCCCAGCTAAATCATGGTGAAATTTATGAAAAAAATGAAAGCATTTTCTAAGAATTCATATTCGTAAAACAAAATATTTACATAAAATAGACAATGACAGAGAACAGTGACTAACTACAATGGGATAGGTAAGTTTCCCAGTTGAATGAAGAGTGCCACTTTCGAAATATCAGGAGTATTATTATCTACTGTTATTTAACTCTTAGGTCGCCCTAATAACAAGGGAGAACTCAAATACAGTGTCAGGTGGTAGATTTGGCATTTGGCCCATGGTGGGCAATCAACTACTTATTCTCCCCGAGCTGCTTTCATCCGACTTCGGAAGAGAAAAGCGCACTAGGAAGTTTCATGCATGCGCCACAATCAATTGTACACCCCTCGTTTAATGCCATCTTTTCCCAGGCTTTCGTTTCTTCTCGCCGTCGCTTTTGGTTTCAACCCAGCTTCTCACTCCTCAGATGTCGGAGAGAGAGAGAAAGGGATGGAGAGCTCTGATTCCCACCGCGGATTTAGATAGAAGGACGATCATAGTGACAATATCTTCATTGTTTTAGCACAATTTGTGTGTAAACAACGTTTGAAAATTTACAGTTTTTTTTCTAATTTCGAATATAACTTAGTTACAGCTTTCCTTAAAACCTTTCATCATTATTTGAATAAACATCATAAAAAATCTCTTTATTCTTTCAATGGCTGCAAATTTGTCACAAATTATTTTCAAATCATTTATCTTAGTCTACATCTATACAATATCCCGCAAGGAACCGCACGGGCTTGTGGCAGGGGGTGTCAGGACACAACCCGTAAAGCAAAATATAACAACATGTCAAACAAACAATATCATACCCACCCACACAGACGTACGAGGGTCATCCGGAAAGTAGTACCCGTTCGTGGAATAAAGACACAAAAGTAAATATTAACAAACATAAAAAAATTTATTTGAAAGAGGATACTCTAAACTACTTCTAAACATAATCTCCAAGCAAATTAAGGCATTTGTCATAACGTGTGACAAGTTTCTGTATTCCTGCTGCATAGTCCTTCGCCGCCAGCTCATTGAGATACAGGGTCACTCCTTTAAGTTCTTCATCGCTGTCAAATCTTTTTCCTGCCAAAAAGTCTTTAAGCTTTGTAAAGAGATGAAAATCTGAAGGGGCCAAGTCCGGGCTATACGGTGGATGGTCGAAAGTCTCCCATTTGAATTGCTGCAAAAGTTTTTGTGTTATCCCAGCTGCATGAGGCCTGGCATTGTCATGAACGAGAATGACACCAGTAGACAATAGACCTCGCCGCCGATTTTGTATTGCCCGCCGTAATTTCTTTAATGTTTCACAATACGCATTGGCATTAATAGTGTCTCCACGGGCCATAAAATCAATAAGCAATGCACCTCGTCTATCCCAGAAAATGGTTGCCATGAGTTTCCTGGTGGACAGAACTGTCTTGAATTTTTTTGGTTTGTTTGGTGAATGAGCATGATGCCACTCCATTGACTGTCGTTTACTCTCAGGTGATGCATAACAAACCCATGTTTCGTCACTAGTAATTATGCGAGTCAAGAAAGAGTCTCCTTCATCAGAATAACGTCCCAAAAACGTCAGTGCTGCAGCCATACGCTTGGTTTTGTGCTCATCTGTAAGCATGCTCGTATATACGTACGTACACTAGGAACTGACGTACACATCCACATGCACCTACGAATGTACCAGATTTCTATGCAGCGTTTAATCTTGTTCTCCATTATAAATCGAATGTCTTTACAGTCTCTATGATGACTTTTATTCTTATTGTTATGAATCTTGATAGTCGGAGGAAATAACGAATACCTGTACGTATCTATCTGTATTGAATTTGATCCCTCTATTGTCAATTAGGATTTCTGTAAAGAATATATCTCGTATTTCTGCAGGAAGGAAATATCTCTGCGGTGCAGATGACGGAATTCATCTCTCATAAACGAGAACGAGCTGAATTATGCCCTAAGCATGTACTAATCACTATGATGGGATCTACTATTCTCTGTATTTCCCAAATCTCACCGATTTTCTCAATGCAAATTTATTTATTTTTTATAATATTAATAACATTGTCGAAACTCAGCTTACAAGTTGCAAAATAACCAATCTAGCTTCATTGTGTTATCATGAGATGGGCTCCGTGCCGCCAGCGATACTTGTTTACATATTTCATTTTATGCTAAAATAATATGCTAACAGCATTCATCGCGCTGAACGGGCTCCATTGCGTGTCCACACCATGGGTATTTGTGCACTCGCAAAACCAAGTCTATGGAATCCGCTTGTGTAAAAGCAGGAGCGAAACTTTTAACGAGACTTTTTGAAATAGCATTTATCTACAACGCATTCATTTTCAAAGTTATAGTTTCCGTCATTGCCAATACTCAATTGCTTGCCCAGCTGATTCGATGACGAGTTTTTACCACTCTGCTCAACATGTCTACTATTTCAAATCCCACCATTAACCCGAACGTTGTAGGCACATGCCTAGTGTCGATTGGATATAGTACAATACAGAAAGTACTCAGTTGCCATTAAATATTGATATTCAGTATTATGGTTGGTATCGTTGGTTCTAATAGTGCTCTCGTTTTAGGGGTAATAGTCTTAAGCTCCTATATGGTGTCGAACTTTGACGGATATCTGCATAAAAATTTCCACTCGGGTACGAAGCGTGCCGTGGCCACATGGAGTGATTTCATGGAGTAAGTACATCCCCATAGAGATTTTCAGTTCTTTAGCGGAAGCGCCGCCTGGTTAGTTTTTGGCACTCGCGCAACATTGCGGCCTCTCGTCCGTACTGCTGTTGTCCGGGGCAAAATCCGCCGCCGGCGGTGGATACGCGAGGGGTTTGAGCGGCTGAAAGTCGGGGCGACGGGGTACGGCGAGTGGCACAGAGCGAACCAGACGGACGCCTGTGGTGACGAATGGGTCAAAATCCGGGGGAAAAAAGAAATTCCGACCTTTCTACCGTGGCGATAGAGCCCTTGGGGATGAGGAAAGGGCGTATGGGGGGAGGGCGTAGGAAGGGGGTACGGCGGTAGATGGTGGGGGTGGAGTGAGAGGAAGGAGAGGTTTGACGGGAGGAGGGGGATGAATAAAGGGGGCGGTTGGGGGGAGGGAGAGTGGTGGGGGGGCAAAGGAAGGTGAGTCGTGGTGTGAGGACGGCCCCCGGGGGCGGACGAGAGTTGTGCAAGGGGTGTGCTGAGGTGGAAGGAGTGGGGGCCCCGCGGATGAAGGGCTGCGAGACAGGGGGCGGAACGGAAGAGTGCGCAGAGGGCCAAGGGGTGCCCCCGGGGGCAGAAGGGGAGTGGAGGCAGCGAGGGGACATATGGGAGGGGGGGTGCCCCTGATCAAGATAGCGCGGCTTCACTTGAGATGGAGTGAGGAGATTTGAAAGGTGCGGGCGGGCCCCAAGGGTGGCGGAAGGCGGGCCTTCGAGTGCGCTTCGGGGCGTGGACCGTAAGAGGCCGGCGGGTTCATTAGTTTCGTCTTCCATTTTGAAGAACAAAGTAATTCATGTGACGGGTGCCCGAAATTCTGAACCAATTGATATCATTCTATGCGGCGACATGTATTGCATCGCTAGAGCTCAGATTGCACAATTTAGACCTAATTAAGAAAAAAACATTTTTTCTAAGCAAGAAATTCTTAATTAAATTTTTAAATTCTGGCACATGTAGCTCTTCCAAGGCAAATTCTTTATGATCGTTGGCGTTACATTACGGATAATGATTAGTTATTTACAAATCCTTTGATTATGTTTCTTAATGCTCATGTTTTTTTATAACCTAGGTCTGGAATGTGGTATTCTTATAATAAAAATTGGAGCACTTTCAGAGGTACTTAATGTAATTTATCTAAACGCAAAGCTTAAGTCTTCCATGCAGAAATAATAATCGATAAGTCTAGTCACGTCGGATTTCAACTATCTTCCTTCATTAATTTACACAAGTCTCCTTTCAAGGTTACGTCGTCAATGGCATTGATAAACAATCTTCAATAAGGTGTGCAGCATTTTTTCATAAATATTTTTCTTGACTAGTTATTCGCATAAAAGTTCTTCAACAATGTTCTCTCATATATCAACCTCATGTCTCCTTCACGTGACTGGTTTTACTGTAGTCCTTAATTTATTACTAAAACGTACCTTATTTTATCCTTCAAACTTTTTCGTTGCAAGCATCGCGAAGTTATATTATACCTTTAGAAAAATGACATTTTTGGATTAAGATGACCTTTGGTGATTATTTGTTTTGATATAATATGTAAGCTGACGGCTGTACCCTTTTTCTTATGAATTTTGAATACCATATGTTTTACCAAAACTTTACAAGAGGGTCGGTCGCACGACTACAAAAATGGGGGCCTGGGTCAAAATTGATCGATACGATGTCATTATTTTTTCTAGTGAAAGTTACCTTATTTAGAGTCGTTTATAATAAGAGGCAGATTTGTGAAAAAGGAATATTTTTCGGCCCGTCTAAAAAAATATTTAGAAATTTTTCCTTTGAAAAAGCGCTAAAATTATATGATAATTCCTTTTGTGTACTTTTGTATTGTTCGGCAAAGTTTTTTCTACGATTATACGTCGTTGCCAAAAGCACAAAACATATATCCAAGTAAAAGTGCAAAAATCAAATTTAAATTAAAGGTTAGTTCAAAGTTTTTGTGTAAAACTCAATGTCATTGAATCCTCAAAACATTTTCCTCTCTTCTCCCACGTAGTTGTAAGCGTCTTCAATTTCCTTATAATTAAAGTGATTAATGCTAAAAGTTTTAATCTACGCTGGAAGACCAGCTAAATCGAATCCATGGTCATGGGATTGATGCATACGTTGATTAGCGTGCTGGCTTTCCATCAAGAGGACCAGGGCTTGAATCCTTGTTGTTTCAGAATTTTTCGAGATATCCCATTCCCATCTTGGGTGCCATCTGGAGAGTACTTTGCGTAAGTGAAACAAGCTGCCCATCGGATGGCATATCAGAATGTGAATCCTTTGGCTTCATTTGTTGTAACTAGTTACTAGTTACGTTACGTTGCTAGTTACAACGCCAGGTACTCTCCATGCTTGATCCAATGAATATAATTAATTAATAAGTCCTGCCTTTTTAAAGTTACCCATCTATCACCAACGGCGCGAAAGAGTTGGTGATAGATGTTCCCTCCCTAATAACTTCTCCTCGGATCTGTTAAGCGGCTAAAGAAAAAGTCTTCCTAATTTTATTTCTATGCGTCTGCACTTATCGTCCAAATAATCAATCCCTCTTCTCTGTACAAAAGTTTCTCTGACCAACGCATTTATCCTTCCGATGTATCTGCTAAAACATCAACTTTTTCCTTTACACAGACTAGTTATGTGAACTGCTTCACCTACTATAGCTTTATTTCATCTAATTTAGTGCTTACTTTAAATCAATACATTAGTTGTTATCAATATAGCATGGCACATGATAAGTAAAGAAATAACAGTAATTTTGCAGATTTTCAACATGTACACGCAACTTTTGCACACGCTGAAATACGACTGTTTATTCAATCAAAATTGTGGAACCATAAGGTGTTAACCTAATTATTTCCCTCCCAACAACCAGAGCACTGACAAAAATGTTATCATTACACAAAAGTATTAATTTGTTTCTTGAGATATATCATTAAGGTTTCCATTTTCATAATTTTTTTCAATAAATATTTTGAACTATTTCTCGAAATTTAATCTCTCAAAATTTGAGACATTAACAATCCGAAGAAATTTGTAAGAGAGTTTCATTTTCCCGATTTTTATGAACACGCCGTAGTTTTTGTCCTTGGATTTCGTGCTACTGTCCGACATGCAAATCAGCGTCACTCGCGAAGTAGCCATTCCATTAATTCGACGTCGACGGATAACAAGAAGGCATTTAACGGAGGCTCAGTTCATCGCAGCCACGATGCATTGGGTTCCCTACGCCGCCGCCCGAGCCCCGCTTCGCCCCCGGCCCTCATTCCTCATTGTGCCGCGGCCCATTTGTTTCATTACACTTCCCCCGTCCGGAATGAATTCGCATATGCGGCCTCCACTTTAAGCTCGCTGTCGTCTCTTTCCCTTTCCTCCCTCCTCCACCCCACACTCCGTCTCTCTCCCTCTCTCTCTCTTTCTCCCGCCTTCTCTTTGACAAACCACGGCAGCAGCCGCGTTTAAACGACTTCCCAGTGAGCGAGCGATGCAGAGAGAGTGGCATAAGGGCACAATGGTGTCGGAGGGGGGAATCGAGAGGGAATTTCTCCCTCTGCGTCGTGGCCCGAGGTGACGGGAAGGGATTGTCAACGTGGAAGGGGAGGTCGTGCGGGAAGGGGGTGGTGGAGGCGACAGCCCCGGGGCACGGAGGTTGGGAAGAGTGGCTGTGTAGGGGATGAAAAGAGGAGGATTCGTCCGTGGGAGGTCCGCCTGTGTCAACCGACGAACTGTCTACGAGTCGGGCGACAACGGTGCCCGTCCACCGCTACTAAATGGCTACAAGGGTGTGGGGGTACCTATACCGCCGTCGCTGCTCGTCCACGAGCACTCACTTTGCGTGGAGGTCCCGCCGTGCGCCTCAGGGCCCGACCAACGCCTTCTGCCCCGTCTCTCCGGTCCTCCCGCTGCCTTCAGTGCCTCCGGGGCCAGCCGGAGTGAGGCAGGCGGGGGAATCCAGCGGGGCGGGACTGGGGTTAGTCGAATTTTGGGAACTCTGAGACATACAAGAGTCCCTCTCCCCATGTCCCCCGCAACGAAATGTGTCTGCCCCTCCCCGTCAGCGGTCTCCATCCTTCGCCCCGCGGGCGACGTCGCGGGCGGTTTCCCGGCGAAAGGCAAACCACAATTGGCGCCCTCCCCCTCCCCCCTCCTACAATTGGCTCTCCTACTCTCCCCCTTTCCATCACCCTATCACTCGCCTGAGTGAATCGAGCCTATTCTTCTTTCCCCACTCAATCCTTTTCTTATTCCCTCCTATCCCTCGGAGCCCTCTTTTGCGGGATTGCAAGAGTGACGTTTGCCGAGATGGCAGGGACACATAAAGTAACTTCGTTTCCTCTGATTCTGCATTGTGTTTCTCGCCAGATCTTTCTAGAAAGAAATAAAATGAAATTACGTAGGAGAATTGTTGATTAGAATGGCAAGAGATTTTGTGCTACCTCCATCAACAGAGTTAAGTTTTAATATCTCATTGGCAATTTTTCTTACAACCTCATTCACTTTATCTAATGTACCCTTATGTTTATCATTTTGCCAATTTCTTTTTATGCATGAATGAAGCATGTTATAAATTACAAGGAAGAGATTATTTAATATACTCGTACTTTGTGGTTATGTTGCCATCTAGCCCGTAGCGATGCTAAAACTAGTGGATGTTCCATGTACCAAGAAGATTTTCCCGTTTCCTAGCTAATACTTAGTTAGATTCGTCCAATCTCCTTTTACGGAACCTATGTTCACTCCCATAATTAATTACTAAAAAGTAAACTTGGTTTTTTCACACTATTCAGTGACCATGGGTTTTCAGAAAGTAGATCCTGAAACCGTTGATTTCCAATTATTAAAATTAATACACCAGCCATATTATCACTTTGTTATCATCATTTCATATTATCATTGACACGAATCTTTCAAAAACGAATTATTAAGAAATGAAGTTATACGAGGACATTTATTGTTAATGATGGGAATATATTCTGGAGAATGATCATATCATTATAAGTGAGAAGGCAGGTAACAAGATGATGTTTCTTCTTGAGAAATAACGAGTTTCAAGTGAGGTTTATCCGTGCTAGAGTGCAGCAGGTGCTGGCTCAGCATTCACCTAGCACAAGGAACATTGCAGTGAGGTATGCTGACGTCTCAGCCACGCCGACGCATCCTGTTATGCAAAGCATGGAACACAGCGGAGACCACTGCAGCTGCCTTCCTCTGTGTACTGATTCCGTGAGCATTGGCCGCACATTGGCTTCTGCTAAGACTTTTGAATGAAAACGGTGTATATTCTGCTCCCGCTTTCTGAAATTTGACGCTAGGCACTAATCTCCGGACAAAAGAAAACTTCATCGTGACACGCGAATGTGAGAATAGACAAGGTCATCAATATCTGTGGATACAGAATTATATAATTTTAATTCGGAATAAATACAATTAGCCAGTGATACGCATTCATCTGTCGTTATTAAAAAATATTAGCCATTATTTATTTTCCCCGATTTATTCAAATGAAGTTATGCATTCACACACACTCACACCTTCTTTTTCGTCTCTCTAATCAAAATCATGTATATATATATATATATATATATATATATATATATATATATATATACACACAGGGTTCGTCCGGAAAATAAGTTTATGATGCTCATTGTCTTTTTTGACAAAAGGGGAGTCTTCCACTACGAATTTGTACCTGAACGACAAACTGTAAATGCTGCATTTTACGTCCAAGTGCTCGACAGGCTTCGAAAACGAGTCGCCCGCGTCCGGCCAGTGATCAAAAACATCTGGCGGCTGCATCACGGTAATGCGCCGTCTCACACCGCGCTTGTCGTGTCGGACTTCTTGGTCAAGCACGGCGCGGCAACGCTGCCGCACCCGCCCTACAGCCCGGACTTGGCACCACCGGACTTCTTTCTGTTCCCGAAGATAAAGAGGAGTTTGAAAGGAACGCGATACGGGACTTTGGACGCCGTCAATTAGGCCGTGACGACATGTCTTCGAGAGGTTCCCGATGATGCCTTCGCGGGAGCGTTCCAGGAATGGGAACGCCGCTGGAACAAGTGTATCGACTCACAAGGGTCCTATTTTGAGGAATAGTAGCTTAAGATATGTAAAAATGTAATGAATGTTTTTTCCTGAGCTCAGTACACTTATTTTCCGGACGAACCCTGTATATATTTTTACCTAGTACCCTGGTCTAGCTCCTGTGATATCTTAACTGTTCACCAAATGGAAAGTTTTCTTGAGAGTTCAAAGTGAATTTACTGCATATCGCATTCTTCTTGTAAGGTTTATCTTACTTGCTAAATATATGAGTTACTATTGGAATGAGCAAATCGAAAAATTCATTGGTTTTACCTCCCGATAAATTTAATGTGATGCACGAAAACACATAAGAAGAAGAAGAAACAGCGTGCCAATTTTGATAGTTTTGTGTTATTGTTTGTGATTCTAAATTCAAACCTCGTATAATAATGTTACCAAAAATATGGATATATAATCGTGTATTAATTACATTTGATGACATAGGGATAGCCGGATTCATCAACCGATGGCGTGGTTAAAATTATTACTGATAACTCTACGCCATAACTAACCGTAATTAAGCAAATTACTTCATTTCTTCTAATGTTTTTAAAAGAGAATTACAAGTTTTATTAGACAATTCCACAGAAAGAGATTTAGTAATGATGAGTAACATAACAATATGCAATATTCAACAAACGGATGCTACATTCGAGTATCGAACTTTGATGGCCAGTCATGGAGTGGAGCAAATGATTACTCACCCAATGGGATCACATATTGTAGTTAAATTTTTATTGATCACATTTATGGCAGATATTGAGATATAATTGCAGTAAAAGAGAGGGTATTAGATTCAGGTCAAGCAGAGCATCAGTTATATATTTTTTCCACTGGAATAAAACCTTAAAATAATGAAATTGAACATTTTGGCGTCCATGTTAAAGTAGATCAAAAAAGTTAACTGAACTCGTTCTACATTCGGATTGGACGACTGTGATAAAACCGAAAGAAGCGTCATTGGTTTTCGAGATTTTTATAAATATATATTAAAGAGTCATGTTAAGTCCTCTTGCGTTAAAATAGATCGGAATAATAACTATACACCATCGAGAACTAGATAACTCTGTTATTAAAAAGTACCTATTTTATTTAAAAAACGTCGAATAAATAATAGATTATAACTGTAAACGATGTTAAAAATGACCAAGTTTGACTCGAAAGAGGGATGCGATTACAAAAAGAGGAATCGTATCTGTATAATTTCTCCAGTCAAAAAAAGAATGACAGTGGAGTGCAGAACGTTAATTACAGAATTGGCTCTCAGCAGTAATAGTAGTAGTTAATATGGGAGGCGACCAACAGCGTAGGTCATTTTTACCAGAAGGGATAGGTGAGCAATTCGGTAGGGGTAGGATATTCAGGGAATGGAGGATAATTGGAGAGAAACCCAGAGTTGGCATTAACCAGCTCTTAACAAAAGGTGCCCGGGGGTACACAACTTAACGTTCCATGTAAGAGATGGCGTACTCAATATGCTCTCCACAAAGTACCTTCCCCAATTATGGATCGGGATACCCCTGAAAAATCCAGCCACCAATATGATTCGAACCTGGCCCCACAGAGTGAGAAGCCAGTACCTTAGTCACCGCACCATCCCTATTCCCCAATTTGGTCTCGAGAGCCGGACAGTATCCTAATAAATCACATGGAAAAGCAAAAGAATTGACACATATTTTGCTCAAATTGATGATAGGCAAAACATTAGTAATATTCAATTAAATAAAACATTGAACACGGCCATTGATGCACTTCTCCACCTGCTAATTATGGCAAGGTAGAATTAAAAATGTTAATTATTTTCATTGGCTTGAGGATAAATTATTATTAAATAAATAAATTGAGGATAAATTATTATTCGTGCAGTCCGTATTAAGAGATCAAATATGATTTATATATGCATTTACATCAACCAATTAGGAAAGCTCGGTACTTCACGTCTTTTTAAAATACTTATAAGGAGCTCGTAGTTTTGAGAATGACGTTTGTGGTAGGAGTAGATAATAAAATATCTAAAGCATTTTTTCTTATGACTGAAAATGCAAGAAAAATAAGGGATATTTAATAATAAGAATATCATTTTACTGCCTTTCCTAGTTTTGATTTTTAAGTGCCTGCAAGTAAGCTTCATCTAGCATAATTTTGGGTTTGTTAACCACTCATATTCGTACTTTGTAACCTACACGTTTTCCTAATAGCCCTGCATATTCTCAAGTTAGGTGCCATGACCATGTGCAACATGCGGGATGAACGGGAGTACGTTGCCCATTTATCGGCTTAATTTCTTATTTTTCCGGCGGTAGTTATTGGGTTCACACGCAGATGGCATAAATTTGAACGTTATCAATCCTAAATCAGTTTAATCGAGAGTTAAAGTTACCTGTTTATGGACATTCTTTATATAACGTTTAGAAAGGAATGATTCATGCCTAAAATATTCGCAGGTTCACCGAAGCATATAAAGTTCCCTTATTCAATCCTGAAAAACAATGGGTACCAGCATCATAATTCGGAAACTGCATTCGGAAATCTTCGCAAATTCTACTTCCGGACGGTTGATCCTTCAGTCAAATGGCGAAAGACCTTGGATCGATAGACACGTGGTTTATTAACCATTCTATACCTCCGGCGTCAAGACCACTTCCAAGCTAATGAAACACTCGCATGTCGAGTGCATTCCTTAAGTGGATACGAAAATCACACATCCCCACACCCCCACCGCTCACCCTCATGGGATCCCCGATGTTTTTCAAGCAGAGCGAAAAATCCCGCTTTAATATCCGTAAAAAGCTTTCCTGTGTTAAAAGTGAGGAGGGGGGTGGTGTTGAGAATGGGGCAATCGACGGGAAGGCGTCGCCACTCGGGCCGGGGGAATAAGTCGTGACACGTGCCATCCATAGCGCCTCATAACGCAGGCGGCAGCACCACTCGCTCCGGGGGGGTTCCGCCACAGCCTCTCCCTCCCCCACCCCCCGACAGTCGCGTCCTTCCGACATCTCCCTTCATCTCGACGGGTATGAGGAGACGACGGGCCCAAGGGGTCCGGATGAAGAGGGCCGGAGGCGGGTCGGTGCGATTCCGCTCTCGTATCCGTTCCCGCGGGATGACTAGGGGAGCCCGCCGCCGACCCACGCGAAAGGGGTCCAAGTTGTGGCCCGCTTTTCCCAGTTCACCACCACCCTTCACTTTTCATTTTCCCTTCAGTCTCCACCCTTTCACACTCTTCCGATCCCTGGAAGAAGCCTTCCATTCCCCTGTGGAGAAGAGGGTATCTCCTCTGGGACTTCGTCATCTTACTTTTTTATCCATCCCATAAGCCTCCTCATCTTAAATTTGAACACGGCTAGGTTTTATTACATCTTGATTCACTTAAACATTCTTTCACCCCTGCATATCTAAGCCTACACATGAACGTGCAAGGGTTATGGTTAAGACACCAGGCTTTTATGCAAATTGGACGAATTGTTCCTGTACAGGATTTATCTTCTTAAGTTCCAATCTTTTATGGAATAAGGGGATAGAAATACGTATGTGTATAATTAGCTAAAATACGTTTTGTTTTTCACAGTGTATTTCGCTTAATGTAGGTGTACGGTCTCGCCCTCCACTGTAATTTGGTGTAAGGATTATTCAATAGTGGGTGAAAGAAAATCATGTGACATTACTTCTCCCGGTCAGTCATCTTCGAGGCCTTGGTGGGGCAGAACCATGACCCTTGAAGTAAGATTATACAGAAAGTAAGATTCTATTATACCTGTATGCGTATATTGGAAAATTTTGAGATGCTAGTGTTTTAAAGTTTGGAAAATAGACCAAAAGGAAAACAAAGTTATATTAGCCGAGGTGGGCGAAAGGAAAGGCTTTTTGCGAGATATCCAAAGAAAATGATAAAAATGGAAGCAGAGCAGTTTGATAAACTATGTAATGTTGAAGAGTATGGTAGAGAAGAGAACGTTAGGCAAGTGAGGTACGGGTAGGAAAAGGATAAGCCTGTTGATTGCAATTGACGTAGAATATAGGGGAAATTGAAGAAGGGTTTATTGCGGTGTCCGTCGTCTTGTTAAGCGGGCCTTAGAATGTCGTAATATAAGTCATTGTTCATACAAAACTAACCTTAAACTGTAGAGTGCCAAATAATTACCTTTTAATAAATCTCGTACAAGAATTTCTAATATCGTGCATTGCTTTCCGTTTTAAACAGCAATTTTAACACACAGTTAATTGTATTATCTTCAATTTACAAGGTAAATATTTCTGCATTTACGCATTCCTTCGATGGTTAACGAAAATGAGGTATTCGCTCGTGTGATGCATAGTTCAAAATTTGTACTTTGTACAAAATGATATTTTATTTCAATATTTTTTCAAAAGCCAAGTTAAAGTTGATAAGGCCCCGGTGACAATGGTCTTGGTTCTGGCCTGCCATTCTCATGCCATATTGTTACTCTGTTGGTCAACGCTTGAAGATGTCCAATACAGAACAATTCCAATATTTCATGAAATGCTGAATTCCCGCTTAACTAAATACGCTAAAATCTTTATTAACAGTATATGATCATGAATAATACTAGTCTAGAGTCCAAGGGTAGGTTTTTGGTAGGCCTGGATAGTACTCACTTCAATACTTGTAAACCCTAAATAACCGTCTCAGGGGGATCGAGATGGTGCGGTGGCTATCGTACTAGCTTCCAACCCAGAGGGCCCAGATTCGAATCCCGGCGTCGAATATTTCTTAGTGGTATCTCGATACCTACTTGTGGTGCTTTGTGGAGGGCACTTTGAGTGAGTACGCCGTCCGTCGGATGAGTTAGGCTACGGACCCCTTGGCGCCTTTCGACAAGAGTAGCCTTATGCCGACGCCGGGTTTCTCTCCACCCTTTATCCTTTCCTGTCCATCCCTAATGTCGTAAATGACATTGGCTGTCGGTTGCCTCCCCTAAATATTACTACTATAACCGTCTAAGATAGGTTTTGGACGGACCCAAAGTGAACTCTCCGCTACATTTCTAATCCTCGCTTACCATGACAAATTGACGCGCCACGCTACCATAAACTGTCCTTCAGTTCATCTTACATCCCTTAAATCCATTCACATGCCCATCCATTTCCTCTCCCTATCTTGCTTGCCTAACGTTATCCCCTCTATCTTCAACATTCCATTCCCAATTAAAATTCTCTGCATCCACCTTTACTGCTTCCTTTGGATTTCTCCCAACAGCCTTTTCTCCTCCCCCGCCAAGCTTAGTAATTCGCTCGCTCGTTTTTTGTACTCGATCGTACTTTTGTATTTTTAAGGTAATCCAAGATTGACTTTCTTATAACATCTCCTCTAATTTCAAAAAACATTAAAATTATAATTAAGTTCATTTTTTTCGAAAACTTCAAATTATTCGCAAGCCGTTTTGAATGTTATAACGACGATTAACGGGGAAAAATGTTGTAAGAAGGTGCTATTTTGTTTTTAATTCCAAAGGATGAATAAAAAGTGAGGGCATCATTTACTTATCGCAGGTTGCTTCGTAAGTGACACGTTTCATTCACGAATACATACAACTCATCATAGCGCTCCCAAAAATCGTTACTATTCCTCTACCAACCTACGACATAACCTCCGAGTCTTTTTCTCTTCCCTTTACATTGCATAGGCAATAGAATCGGCATAACCACAGCATATTCCTCATAGTACTACTTCACTTTTTAATTATGTAGATAATGGGATTTGGCGGGAGGCAGGGGGTTTCTCACCTCGAAAAAAAGTATAGCGGTAAAATGTAACGATAATGAAAATAATTGATAATAATAGATAAATCGTTAGTCATATTTCAAGTAAAACAAAGGCATTGGCAAGAATCATCAGTGGAAGGTCACAAAATATCGAAAGAAGCTACCTCTGCTAAGATCGGTTAGGCATAACAGTTTCAGTTTTAACTTTGTGGATTTCCTTCATGATGAGAGTAAAAAAAGAAACTTTTCCCTTCCACATGAGGATTTAATATCTCACGACCATGCGCAGCATCGAAGCCATGGTCGTGAATTATTAAATCTTTATATGGCAGTGCAAAGTTTCTTTCTTGACCCTCAAGATCAGTTACGGTTAAGAAAGGGAATTGGAACGCCTGACGTAATTTCATTGATGAGAGCATTAGAAGAAAAGAACATTGAATATAATCGGGGTGTTTCTGCGTGCTTAGGAGATTTTGTGAAGGCATTCGACCGTGTGGTGTGTGTATAAAATACTCCGTAATATAGGAATTGACTGGAGGGATACGGGACTGGTACGGGAATCAGACGCTACAGGTAAGGGGAACAGAGGGAGAATAAGAATGGACAGTGTAAGCCAGGGAAACGAAGCAGGGTTGCCAGTTATCGTCCGTACTCCAGCGTGTGTAAGGTTGGTATGAAAAGTATCGGTAACATTTTTTTCCTAACGTGTGCGTGAAGAGCTGAGCTCAGACCGCCGGTTAAGTGTGCGCATGATCGCAGATCGTATTGGTATTGCTAAGATGACAGTGCACACCATTATCACTGCAAATTTTGCGATGCAAAAGATTTGCGCTGCACTCATCTCGAAGGTCGTGAGGGACGACCAAGAACATAGGAGAGTGTCTGCTTGCGAAGACAATCTACAACGGCATCGCGACGATTCCCATCTCCCCATACACCCGACAGTCCCTACTTGGCACCACCAGAATATTTCATATTTCCAAAAATAAAATCGTTCCTCCAAGGACACCACCATGGGACTAAGAGCCGTCAAAGAAGCTTGCACGAGTATCTTTCAAGACCTTCCGGAATCCTCCTACCAGGGAGCCTTCAAGTCGTGGAAAATCCGCTGGCAAAAGTATGTAGGAACCCAAGGGATGTACTTGAATTTTGAGGCATGGCTGCAATATCTAAAATTCATATTTTTTCCGAAACTTTTACCGATGCTCTTTATACAAACTATGGCTGAGGAAATACGTTAAGTGTAGTATGCGAATGGGTCCAGTTTTGAATGAAAGTGGGTAGCGAGATCATAAATTCAGATTTGTAAATGATCAGGCTACAGTTAGTCAGACGCCCAAAGGACTACAGTTATTATTGAATGTTCAACAGGAACATCGCGAGAATTATGTGCTGAAGTTTACCACAAGGGAACGAAATTGAGGTAATTCTCGAGAAGCAGGAAGGCTAGGTTTAACATTTAAGTTTGAATGAAATGAGCTAGATCATTAAAGATTTTAAATGTATGTGAAATCTGGGTTTTTACTCAAAGAGGATGAGCTTGTATTAAATGGTTTTGAGATGAGTGTGTGGGGAAGAGTGGAGGAAATGTGTGTGTTGGATCGAGAGAGAGACAAACCCTAAAGTTTGATATAGGTTGATTGAAAAGTGTAACTTACTGAGTAAATCCGGAAATGGTAGAGAACACGGATGAACGAAATATTTAAAGGTAGTACGATACTGAACTCTTTGATGGAAGGAATAATGTTGGGTAAGTGGTATAGAGGCTAGCAGACAAATGATTTTTAGAGGACACGAAGTGAAATAGGGAACAAGACAGGACAAATAAGAGGAAGTTCTCATGTATCACGAGAACTTGCCATTTAAGGCCTTCCAAAACATATTTTTTTAAGTACAAGACATAATATGAATGTCGCAATCGTTCTCTTTACTTAAAATATGAGTACTTAGAATATAATTTTTTCTCACTGCAAAGAGACCTACCTCTATTCTAGAAGTTCCCATTTATTTTTATTATTTCTGTTACTTAAGATTACTTACTCGCTTCATTGATGACTTTAATGTAATTAATTGCATGTGCGTTTATTTCAGCTCTCCCAGTATTGAATGAATCTGGCTAATTATGCGAAAATAAAAGATAGACGTATTATCAGTGCTATGTTTGACGTGACTGACTTGCATCTACGAAGTTACAAATTTGCATATCTGTACACTGCATCTGCAAACATGTTAACTTACGTTTGTATTTAGATCGTCTTTCATTTACAGCGGTAAAAATGAACGAACAATTACCAACACTCAGTTTTTTTTAGTAGTAATCACTTATAGTTCACCGTTCTGTTGGGGAAATTAAAAAATTGGTGGTTAATCCATGTATATTACTACCAGTCAGTCCTGTTGTCCCTCAAGTAAGTAACAGTTGACGGTAATCTAAAAGGAATTGAACGAGGATAGCAAAGGTTCCGCAATCGTCTCGACTGATGTGCTGCTGCACTAACTCACGATCTGTAATCATTTAAATAATGTATGTGTAACACTTCGGGGCTCTAATGCATATAGAACTCCTCGTATCTATTCATAATTTATGTGTAAACCTTGGCAAATGTTTGGGGCCGGTTCGATTGCCCTGAAGGGGAGAGCAACCCGACTCCAAGAGTGCCCTAAATATTTATTTTGAGAAACAGTCGGGCCGCACACTTTAATTTATTTCCTCATGTTTGTTTTAAGGATATTGGTTCGGCCGGGGGCAATTAATCGCGCCTTAGTGGCCCCGTAATTCCTTCAACTGTTTTCTCCTTATCGCCATCACGCTTACCCCTCACGGTCACTCATCCCACTCCCCCTAAAAGTTCTCTCCCATTCTTCATTCGCTTCTTTCGAAAACCCTGCCCCTCCCCCCGGGCACTGCCCCCTCAAATACACCCCGCTTCCCTCTCCCCATCACATGCGTCCCCCCCTCCCCTCGTGGAGTGCATATAAATCCCCCTCCGGCAGGCCAGCCGATCGCGCACCCCTTCCATTCTGCACCCGCCCCCACCCGGCCTCGGAGACATACAGATGGGATGTGGGCGGAGGGCACTGGGGTTAGGTTTTGGGTGGGGGCGGCAGGGCTTGAGGTTGCATCTGGATGGACCCTGGGGGTGGTGAGATAGGGGGGGGGTACAACACGGACAGTGGGGTTGCGTGGGGACCCCGTTTTTTCCTCCCCCACACCAAAGGGTGGAAAGCGGATTTTCCGATCCGACACCTCCGATGTGAGAAAGCCCCCAACACTTCTCCCTCACACCCCGATTCCATTCCGCTCCCCTCCCACCCCCCCATAGCCCACCCAAGTCCCCTTTGAGCCTCCCCGCCGCCCTAACGTGTCCTCCTCCCCGCACACGCCCGCCTCCGCTCCCTCGTAGCCAAAAAACCCGTCGCCCGCTACACAAACACACACACTGTCCATACAATGGCTTTAAGTTTGCGTGTAGGGAGGTCGGAGGATATATTATGGGTGCCGTATGCAACCCGCTCAACTTTCTTCCCAGGGCCCAGAGCAAAATATCCTCTCGGCTCCAGCGCTGCTCCATCTCTTCCGGTCGCATTACGCCCAACAGTTTGTCCCAGTTGTCGTCTTGGTCGGGTGCTTCGAGGAAGGGATAAGAATCCCGTGGCATATTTTTCTTGGGGGGGTGTGTTCTGTCTTTGAGGTCTTCGCGATTTCACTTTCTTCGGGGAGAAAAAAATATTTAAGGATATTTTTTCTCAGATCATGCGGGTTATTTATGGAGAAAGGAGCAATAGGTTGCAGCATAAATAGAATCCTTCCGTCTCTTTAACCCTTTACCTTCCTCTTCTACCATGAAATCCTGTGTGGAAATCACGATCTTCTCGTATTTTACGAAAGATCTTCATGTTTTATTACTTTGGCGATTGTAAAATCGGGGGATTTTCAACATATACGTCTACCATATCAAGTCTGCTTTAGGGTAACTTACAGGTAGTCTTTTAACTAAACTCTAAATTAGTCGAACGTGAAAATTGTACTCAATTCTGTGAATGATCATTGTGTTCATGGGAAAATTTTAAGTGGCTTACGTACTCTTAATTTTTTATGAGATATTATTAAAATTCATGCATGGTCTTGTTAATACCCACAATAGTTAATCGAAACTATTATATCTGATTTACTTAATAATGTTAATTATAATAGTAATTAGCCGTAGCTTGCGGGTTTCGTTGAAACAATAAGGAATGATCAAGGGCATATCAATGAAACACCTACAATTACCAATTAATGAGACTGATAATCGACGAGTGGAAATTGTTGTTTCATAGGAATTTCACCGTTACATAACGGCATTAACTTTCTCAATATTTCCCTCTTAAATTTTTTTGAGATGATTGATTCCACTATTGTAAAATAAACGAATATATAGTTTAAATACTGCAAAATATAGTCTTGCAACAATTTCAAAGTAAAAAATCATTCGTCTGGATCGGGATTGCGAATGATTTTTACGCTCTGAAATTGTTGCATTTTAAAGCATATTAGCGAATGACTCAGTCAGAAGTTACTGTCGCGGAATCTCCCGCAGTTTCTTGGAATAGTGTTTATCTTTTTATGTATACACGATCGAATGATTATTAATTTCGTTAATACTCATTTTTCTGTGATCATATACTAACTTGCTATCTATCCTCATTTACAGGACTGTGTTGATTTCGTGACACCAATCGCTGCGGCTTGACAAAATGCACGTAAGTTACATTTCAGTAAAGATATTCAAGAGAGAGGTAAAATCATCCGCACCAGTATTTCTTCTCTATCCAAAATTATTAGTTAAAAAGGATTTGAGAAACTTCATTTAATTTTCACGTATACATTAGTTAACTCCATATGCATTGATCCATAGATCATAGGAAACTGATAACTCACCGAATATTTTCGAGTTAGCTAATTAGGTTAACTTTTTAATGAAACTGGAAAAAAAGTTTTAAAATTAAGTGGATTATTCGTATTCAATGTAAAGGTTAGGGTAAAATACATGCCTTATGACCTTTCTCAAGAACGATTTCCTTTCTATTTACTTCTTAAGCTAAAGTGAGATATTATGAGTTTGGGACCTAGTCGCAGTAATTATAACGAAATTATTTTGTTTGGTATAACACAGTAGACCACTCATTTGACTGAGGAAGAGCCCAAATAAGCTTTCTCAGTACCACCATGTTCACAATACATCTACATCTACGTAAAACCCCGCAAGCCGCCGCAAGGGCGTGTAGCGGGGGGTGTTAAGGCACCACCCGTAATTAAGAAAAAACGAATGCAAAAGCCACAAGAAAGATTTTTAAAATCTTGCTGAGTGCAAGGTACTGGAGTCCTTACAGTTGAATTTTCACTCCATTAGTTTTACCAGTAAGCTCGTATAACAATGTACATGGTATTTCGGTTGCTCCGTCATTGCTTGCAATCTCTGAAGTTTTCTACAGACAATGAAATGTTTTAAGCCCCTCCCCATTCTCGTATTGTTTTTTGTAATCTATGGAAACACCCCGAAGATGGGAGTTTGACATTCGCTAAAAATGGGAAGATTTCCCCCTCAGCCTTTCCCACGTTTAAAGCGGTGTTGTATAATAATGATAGGACAAAAAAACTGGAACGCGGATTGGCAATATATCTCCCGTGTGCCACCGTCGGGGCTTTGTTGTCTCGGTGTGTGCGTGGGGCGGGCGGAGGTTGTTGGCTCATTCCCCTTGCCTCACCGCCCCTGACCCCGTCCCCCTCTCTTCGCCCACCGTGTGGTGACAGAGGCCGTGGGCGTGCGTCCGTCCTGGCCCTTTGATCGTTGTCGCACGGACACGCGCAATCGCCAACACACGCGGCGAGCAATCCCTTCTCATTTATACTTGCGAGCTTATTTCTATAAATGCCCGGCGCAGTGGACGACGGCGGCAGCGTCTTTTCGCCCCTGCGCTTCCGCACTTTCCTTTTCCGGGTCGTTCGAGCGGAAGGACACGCGACACAGGCGCGAGACCAAAGAACGATCCCGTCCCACCCAACCTCCTCCCTCCCTCCCTCCTCTACCTCCACCCAACTCTTATTCAAGTTCCCACCCCTGCAGATACAGGGATTTCCACACCCAGGTTTATCGTGTTTTAATAACCACTCAAGGTTAAATTACTAAAAAATGACAAAGCTGAATTTGAGTTGTTTTTTAGATATAGTAGATCAAGAGAGAAGTTGGTTGGGAGATGTTGGAAGAAGGCAGGACAAGTGGATGCAGGAGACTATTGGAGGCTACGAAATGTTGAAAACGGTATTGGAGGCTAGAATTCTGGGAAAATAAGGTAGCGGGAGGAAAAGATAGAATCTTTAAAAGATAAAAATCTTTATTTGGGCAATATATATAATAAAATAAATAAGTATAAGAAGTAATTTTGCGGGAAAACCCTAGGGAGTTATGATATGAAGACCCTAGTAAAAACCCACGTAGGAAAACACCCACAAATAACGGAAGTATGAAAAACCTGCGAGGTGTTTTGGATGGAGTTAAGGGAAGTGGGAAGTATACAGAGATAAATTAGAAGTTATTGTATTATTTAGTATGAGATTTAAGGATATTTTGTGCAATGTGAATTAGGGATAAGGAGTGTGTAGTGCCAAGGTCCATTCCTACCCTATCTTGGAGGTTGTTGCTAATAATTAGTCAACATCATGGATATTTGGAACGTGGTAGTAGATTTAAGCTGCAATTTCATTGGTGCCAAGGTGATGCCCCACAAAAAAATTAACCAAGTTTGTAAAATATGTTCAAAATACATGCCCGTGTTTGAATTTGATCCCTTGGTATCTTAGCGCTTTCTAATCGGTTCGGCTTCCAGATGACATTTAGAAGTACAATAATGCAAGTGATAGTACTCGTATATAGGTTCTTACCTAATCATTGATGGCTGCTGTCACTCGTGAATTATGGACTCTGTAATTGCAAAATTTTTAGCTTTTTTTTGTCACAGGATGTAATATGTGATATTAAATTCTATAGCTATCATGTACACATAGAGAGAAACACGGCAACGAACCTATATCAGAGTTCTTTTTAAGATGCTTGTTGCATAATGGAATATTCCTTTTGCAATGGCGATGATTTCCTTGACCTTTATCTTAAAGCAAGTAATGAATTTCACGGACTGTCAAACTTCCCTGCAGATAAATTAAAATTGGCAATTTTCCACAAAATAAATTTTTTTATAAATACGACCGGTTTCGATGTAACTACATCATCTTCTTGTGACCAGAAGATGATGTAGTTACATCGAAACCGGTCGTTATATAAAAAAATTTATTTTGTGGAAAATTGCCAATTTTAATTAATCATGATATCCCACCATATCACGCCTGAAACGTCTCCTTTTATTCCCTCCATATGAAATGTTCCCTTGATACCTCTAAAAGTACGAGGTTCAGGATAATGTTCTACTCTCTTGAGCCTAACAAATAAGATCATGCATGAGTTGAATCGTACCTTGTCAGTAAATCATCATCATTTTACTTGATTTGTGGGTGCAAATTTATTTTTGCCGGGGTATTTCAGCCGAGTATAGCATTAGGCTACTGACCGGAGTGCCCTGTTTAATCCAGGTTGCTGTATCTTCAGTTTCACTCAAACTCTGCCATATTTTTGGTACTAGACCCTCCTGAGAAATCGCAATTTCCTCGGAGAAAATTACTTGCGGTAAAGTTCTGACATATAAATTTCATTCACCGAAGGCTTAGAAGTAGTAATTTTGATTTTTTAAATGGAAGTAATATTTATTAACGCGTTAATTTTTTTACTGTCTCAGATGGGTCATACGAAGAAAGAATTTCAATCTAAATTGTGGAGGTGAATATATCTACTAATCTCATGCCATATATTTAATTCATTTTTAATAATTTCTTTTTTAGTGCCTGCCTAAAAGTGATGATTACCATCATATATATGTATACCTTTATCACCAAAAGTTAGCGATTTTGAAGGATTATTGCGAATTACTGTCTAGCTCGGCATTCAATTTTGGCGATTCCATACACAACAAGGGAGTATATGGCTTAAAGTAAATTGCTTGGACTTCCTTGATGGATGGATCAACTGATATTTTATGTTAACGCATTTTTAACGTTCTATATTTGATATCAGTTTACAATAATGCAAACGAAATATGGAAGAAAAATAGAAGCCAAAATTAAAAAAGGGGTGAGGCTCTCGCCAGAAATATTAGGCGTATGCCTGCAAGAGGCAATAAAAGAAACACAATAATTGGGTTTCAAAGGAGTAAAGGTAAATGAAAAAGAAATCCACATACTCCGGTTTGCAGATGACATTGCAGCAGTGGCGGAAGCGCGTGGCGGAAGCGCGAGAGGACCTGCAAGCAAATCTAAGTGCTATGCATCAAGTGCTGGGGGAATATAATATGAACATTAACAAGAAGAAAACTAAAATCCTTATGTGTGGAAGAGAAGCTGAATGAAGATATCACAATTCGAGGGGTAAAACTAGAGCAAGTGGACTACTCCTGAGCAGCAGCATAACATGGGATGGAAGAAGTTCGACCGACATCAAACGAAGAATAACCCAAGCTAAGAATGCATTCATGAAGAAGAGGCAAACACTATGTTCAAAGAACCTAGGGCTGGAAACAAGGAAGCAATTCGTCGAGACTTTCGTGTGGAGCATGGCGCTCTATGGTTCCAAGACTTGGAGCATTGGAAAAGTGTGCCAGCGAAAAAGCCTTTGAAACATGGTGCTGGAGATTAACTGGACAGACAAAGTAAAGAACGAGGAAGTATATAAGTAGAAGAGCAGAAGAGGATAGAACCATATGGAGAACTCGACGGCAAAGAAGAAATAGATGGATTGGACACACATCGAGGCACAATGAACTCATTAGGAATATAATAGAAGGAAAAATAGAAGAGAATATTCCACGAGGAAGAACAAGAGACAAATGCATAGGACAAATTAAGAAGGATGTAAAATAGAGAAGGTATCAGGGATTGAGGGAAATGACATTGAATAGAGTAAAATCGAGGGCTGCAGTAGTAAACCAATCCTAGGATTAAAATACTGAGGAGGGTGATGATTTGATATCTCTATTTTAATTTGACCCTTCAAATAAGATTCCTTAGAGTTAGGCTATTCCTGATATTAAATTTAAAATACGCAATGATGGTCTTTTTGTATTATGCAATATACATAATAATTTGAATTGTCATTTGAAGGCAAGATAAACTTTAATATAAGTTATTCAATATTAAAATATGTTATGTAGAAATGTTGCCTATATTTTGAGAAAATATCAATAGGTAAGGTTGATGTTTGTGCCTCTACATGGAAATAATCTGTATTCAGTTTGTTTATTACCCGGGCTTCGGTATCAGACAGTATATTACGTGAATGTTAATGATTAACGAAGTGATGTAGGACATGCTAAAAATCGAATCGTTAACGTATACGTGGTACTAGCTATTTCATCTCTCGCTATGACTTACGTGCATTTGATTCATTAATCTGAAATACTTACATAATTCGCGACTTTTCTCGTGCTTGGCATTGCAGCTCCATCTCTTCTCTTCCTCAGCAAGGGGGTGAAGAAGTTTCATGCAAACAGGAAGAATGAGTATCCTGACGAGTGGCGTCATTTTTCATGTGTACAAATGCATCCAAGTGCCTATATGCACTTATATAAGGAGGGCAGAGTGACCGACCTTCATGTTGCACATACTATATTCGCCAGAGGGGACGGGAAAAAATGGACGTCTATTGGGGGTCATTTGTTCCTCCGAACAGCGGGTGGTCTACGTCCTATATAGGCCCCTCCGGAACCCTCATTTCCTTATATGTCGGTCCTAGTGTCCCCTCTTGGCACTTATTAGCTACCTCAGGCCCACCCGTTATTTCATTCTCAAACAAGTGTCCAATGCGCCCGTAGTTTTCTCACGGGATCATTATTCCTTTTCATGCTGCCATTTAGTAAACTTCTGAACATCTGAAAGAAAAGAGAGATTTTTTTCTATTGTGATAATGTATGAATTTTCTATAAAGAAGAATGGCATATCAACCTGAACTCCAGTGAATATTTTTCTTTTTGTTATGCGAATATATTGCTTTTTATTCTGGAGCTGGAAAGCCATGATAACGTGAAAACCAGTAAATTTCATAATCTATGTGGAAATAGGAGCATGCGAATACGAGCTTGAATAAATTACATTGCGAAGCCGAAGAACAATGAAAAATTTGTTTCTCGTAAATCTAGAAAATCTTGCATCCGGTAACATTTTACGACTACTTACTACTACTTACGTACTACTTACGAAAAAGTAATCGATTAATTAGTTGCGTTGTTAACTTCGGACAACTAAGAAACTTTTCCACATGAATCACTTGTACTTATATTAATTATTTCGTGGGAAAATTATTGACAGTGCCTATTTCTATTTTTTTTACTAACGCAGACATGTCTTTTTTGGAGCAGGTTGCTTCAATTCAATTAGTTTTCCATTGAAATGAAAATGGTTTAATTCAAATGTTTTTTATATCGACTCTATAGAGAGGAATTGGGAATTGAGTCATAGATAAAAAAAATGGAGTAGTTAAGTTTGGCTGTTTATATTCTCCTATAAGGTCACTCCAGCTCTGAAAAGGGACAGCTTGTTTGACTCTTTATTAACGCTTTAAATTTCCTTTGAAGTTGCTCTCGAGTGGCTCGGTTGGTTTCACTTCCGGAGAGGCCAACGGTTTCGACGACGGTCCGAAAACGACCCCATTTCAGTCTCTCGCTTCCCTCCCGGAGAGCGCACCCCGAGAGCAAATGCAACCAACCACCACCACGACAGTCGGCGAAGCAATCGTGTTTCTCCCTCGCTCACACTCCCGGGGAGGCATCGGCGGTCAATCAACGCCGCATGCGATATAGCGTCCCGCGCCTCGTGAGCCGGTCCGGTTTCCGAGGCATTTGTACTCTCGGTAGGGAGGGATAGGGGAAGGGGATGGTAGGTGGGCGGTGGGGGAAAGACAGGGGTATGAGGGTGACGATGCCATGTAAAGGGGGCTTGGTATGAGGGTTGGAGGGGAGGAGAGGAGCATTCCGGGGAGGAGGAGGTGGTGGTCATAAAGAAAGAGCTTTAGTGAGAGATGAAAAGGAAGCGAAATAAAAGCTCTGGCAAGCGATGAAAACGATGCTGCCCCAATCCTCCACCACCTCCTGCCCTCCCGCAAGCTCCGACTCCCCACGCAGGGCCCTCCCCAGCTCCCCTTCCGACCCCCGCCTCAACACCACCCTCCCACCCCCACCCATTACTCCCTTATCCGCGTCTCCCCCGGTTTCCACCGTTGGACGGGAGACAGAGTGGTGGGGGGGGGGGGAAGTATGGGGCGAGGGAGGAAGGAGAGGCATGCGAATAAAGAGAAACAGTGTCCATTACGTGATTTGCAAATTCCACCTCGTCGCGTTTCCCTGCCCTCTCTCTCCGTTCCCCGTAAATTTCCTCCGGCCCGCGACCATTCATCACCTCGGCCGGAATCACGGAAAATTGTGGAAAAAACAGCTTTGACAGCGGGAGGACAGCTTTATAAAATATGCGATTGAAAAAAAAAAGGAAGAAGAGGGACCCGCATGCGAGCTAATGCCTATGGAAAGCCATTAGAGTGAGCCATCGGGGGGGATAGGCCCTACGGGTTTGTATCCGCGGCCGTCGTGAGCACGAGACGCAGCCATCCGGGTAAATTGATTTTTAAAAATCTTCGCTGAAATATGCGTTGCAGCGAAAAATTGTTGACCATCTTGTCAAAGTGCTGTCGTCCTTATATTCTAATGGATTAACATGTGCATAACATCTGGGAAATTACAATTTTTACGAAAAACCTCGTACGGTGGTCATTATTTCCTCTGACCTCATTTTGGTTCTTCTTCGTCTTTTTTGAATCGCTAGAAGAGCTGGGAAATTTTTAACTGGGCACAAAATTCTTCTGGTAGAAGTTTCTGTCAGGAATGTAAAATTATTCACTACTGAATTTCGCAAAATAGTGAAAGATTACAATTGATAAACCCCTTGACCACCTTACGGTGATACGTTTTTGTGCCAGAATTGCATTTTCTGCCCGACTTCTCTCCTATACCATACTATAATGATATTAATATTTCAGAACAGTTCTTGTCTTTGGATTTACGCTAAATTTTTCCTATCTTCTTTTGTGCTATTGGATAGACAGCAGGTTGCGTGCCGATTAACAGGTGTTAGTTTTCTTTATTCGATCAAGTTTGAACCCCAATGAGTGGAAATATGTCACGTTTACAGTTTTAGTTGCCCGGGCTCATGTTGCCTGTCACATCCATTGGTCTTAACTCTCCACTCAAGTTTCATAAATGAATATGCCCACGCAGATTTAATAAGTACAAAGATCCTCATGGACAGTTAATCCCCAGGTTCTCCACTTGAACGAAGGTCTCGTGACCCGTCTGTGACTACAAGATTCTTGTGATGAATCAGGTACAACCACTCTCTGCTTTCTTGCCTGAATTTTGTCGGGATAAAATTTTAAATGATTCCATTGGAAACTGCGCGATGCTGAATCTGACAAATTTACCTCCCTCCGCCCACCTCGGCGATTGTTTTATGGGGTTTGGAAAGAAATCAGCAAGGGTTGCGTGAGTCATGTGGCCGAAAGTATCACGTTACATATTCACATGGATGGTTTTAGTGAATCAATTTTACGTCATGGTATGAAATATGCGCCCCTCTAGATTTATTCAAGGTTTTCGCAAATCAATCCTCTATATCGCAAGGTAAAGTTACTTGGCCCTTTGGTAAATTTATTCAATGTGTTACTAAAATCGGTCTAAAATCTATAAAGCCTATCTACCAATCAAGGAATCTTACCTCCTAATGAAGTGTTGTATATATTACCGGCTGTAGTTAGTATTTGATGGAACTAGTTTGGTGTGGTTACCCAATAAAGCGACAGTTGACCGCCCATTCAAGATTTCCAATTTGGCATCTATTAGGTCTCGTGTCGTCTCTTATAATCCGGACGAGAACTAAGGTCTAGTATTATTAGTATCTAATTTATTTCTTAAATTTTATCTTAATTGATCTCAAAGTATATTTTCTGTTGTCTTGACAAATGTTCAGCTTTCACTTGTGGGGTTTTCATCTCTCCTATATTTCCCCGAAATTTTTTTTTCAAATAAGAGTTAATGGTTTTTTCCCTCTTTCATACGTTCAATTTCATACACATAAGTTTTCAAAGTAAATAGGAAGTAAGGTTAATCGAAATTACTAGTTTATAAAAGTTGTTTGTGCGTCATTTATCTGTTCAAACCGATACATCTCACCATCATGTTGATTAGTTCCATAGCCACCGAACGCAGGATATGCGTTACATACTATTAAAAGATGCATGAATTACGCAAAAACTTTGTCCCTAATTGTCAATGATTTAAAATCAATCTTTAAAATCAATCAATCAAAAATCTTTCCAAAAAAAATTTTTGTGGAAAATTGCCAATTTTATTTAATAATGTCAATGATTTATCAGAATACAAAGTATCGCGAAAATTCTAAGTACATACCTCAATTATCCTCAATCAAATCCAATTGGCAATATTACTCGCCTAGTATCCCTTACCTAAAAGTTGTTTACTTTCCAATTTAGTTCAGCCCACCATTGCCAACCAGTTAAATTGCCGCCACTTAGGGCAATGGTTTTTGTGACCATGTTGGTCATCGTCAATGATTGTGAACGTTTGGAAAACTTAATAATTAGATAGGAAGTGAAATTACGTAGGTAGACTGTTGAAGAGATGAAGAAGTAGATTGAGAGGATTTTCGATACACCGTCAGAAAAGTCATAAAGTAAAAATAAGTGAATTTTTAAAACGATCCGTAAAGCTTAAGGACAATATTTTAGGCCAATTAAGTACACCGTCAGGATTTTAAATTTTTGTGGTGGGATAATATCTTTTCAGTTGATCTTTAGGTCATAGATGTACGTATTTCTGCAGTTCGGTAGTCTCGGCTCTGCAGCACCTCCCTGACATTGCGAACGACATCCACAATATGAAATCGTGATAATTCCCTGATTGGGTTTCGAAAACACGAATTTCCATCCAACCCGGCGAACCTTTAACCATAAGATAACTCTGCCCGCACCAAGGACTATTGAACACAACTGTGAAATGAAATAGCAACGTGAACCCGTACATGCATTTCATTTGTTTGTTAATGCGCTATTTTCCCGTAGTTTTTCAACGATCGTGCCAATATAAAATTCCAAAGGCCACAAACTCTCTCTCTCTCCCTCTCTCTCGTGTTTCAGCGACGACGCTCCGATCCGTTCAGTCCGACCCCAGACCCCATGCACGTACACTCCCCACCTTGCTTCTTTCCCGTCATGGACCCCTCCCACCCTGGTGTACTTTTTTCGGCCCTCAGCATCCCCTCCCCACCATCGGAAAGCACACTGGCACACGCACTGGGTGAGCCGGCCACCCTTCGCCCTTCCACCCCCTTCCCCGACTCTCCGGAACTGTGACCAGCATTAGCTTAAATTAACCGTTGCGACGGGCTACGCGTGCCTCGTTTCAACCCCCTTATTCCCCGCCTACCACGTACCTCTGACCCTCCCTTCCCCCACGCCAGTTCCTCCCCCTCGTAACCCTCGAGGAACCATCCAGACCCCTTTACCCTCCCATCTCCTTCTATACCACCCTATCCAATATATATATATATATATATATATATATATATATATACACATATATTAGGTAGGGAATATGGGTGTGTGTGAATATATATTTTTTCTATAAATATTTTATGTATATATATAATATATATATATATATATATATATATATATATATATATATATATATATATATATATATATATATATATATATATATATATATATATAACACATACACATATATTTTTTCACTGTCCCTTGGTTTCCTCACTTTCTTCTTCTGCCAATCCCAACCCGTGATTCTCCCTTTGAACCCTCCTCCCCATGCCACTCTTTACTTGGCCTGCCCTACCCTCTCCCCCGTCGTCCCTCCGACTCCGAGCCCCACGCCTCCCCCTCCCACAGCCCTTTGGGCCGCACGGGTTTCTCCCTCTTTATGCTTAGAGACCGATACCGTCATCGCAGTACTCTTTCGCTCGCACGCAGTTTGCATCCTCCTCTTCCCAACAGCCCTCCCACCACTTGCTCGTCTTTGAGATATTTATGTACGCACACGAACGCGGACAAGGAAGCTTAAATGTCTCTCCAACAATGGACTCTTCGAACAATGAGCACTTGCGCGGATGTTCCGTCAGGAGGAGGAAATGAGTTCTCGCTCAGGGGTGTGGGCCAAATGAGTGTTTAAAGCCGGGAGTTTCCGCCCGTCGGGCGTGCGTTAAAATTAATTTTCAGTCGTTTGAGTTTTTTCCAATTCCGGGGGTCGAACCATTGCCGCCGTCTCCTCGTCTTCGAGACTGAAAGAACAACTATTGAAATATCGCAGCGGGATGTTGAAGCGCTATGTTTGTTAAAAAAAGTTAATGCCGTGCTGAAGGAATAGAAGTGGCAGAGCGAACAACGTGTCCTCACGCTTATCCTTAATTGGCGTGCGCAAATAGATACATTTTGTAATGTGAAGCATCCCTTGAAAGAAAACATTTAATTGACCTCAATAAGTTCTCCATGCTGATAGCCTAATGTAAGCGATTTAAATGGGAAGGGAGGCGCTCACAAAAGTCTATTCTATTTCATATAGTTGCATAGGAAGCAATGAAAGCTTCAATTTGAGATTAGAGGGTTTGTCCTAAAAATAAGTTGAATGACTTTTTGCCGCCAATGTAGATGGCTGGAGTTTGGTGATTGGTGGCGGGAAAGTTAATGGGAGATCTTGGGAAAACAACGTGACCCACGCTAGTTAAATCTAGGTATTTACAATATGTTTATTGCTGCTAGAATGGACCCCTGTTCTACCGTCACGTCCTGAATTCACGATGCCACTTTCCGTGGAGCAAAGATATCCGATAAAATTTTGCATAAGCTTGGAAAATGGGTTCGCAGACCATGACCATGGCTATAGATTCTTATGGAGATGGTGAAATGTCCCAAGTGATGGTTTTCTGGCTGCACTAGATGTTCTGGGAGGGTAGAGAGGAGGTTGACGATGAGGAATGCCCTGGACATCCATCAACAAAACGGTGTGATGGAAATGTGCAAAAAGTGAGACAAATACTCAATTCTGATTGACCTCCAAGTGTCAGGATGTTAGCAGAAGAGTAAAATATTCAGAAAACCATTGTGCACTGCATTCTTAGATTTAACCATGAGAACGCAGTGCACAACGGTTTAAGAGATTTAACCATGAGAAAGGTGTGCCAAGATGCTGTTAGAAGACCGCTTATGTGTCAATCTTGCCTTGGACCTCTTGGACCACGGTGAAAGTGATCCGAAGGTTATAGAATAGGTTGTTACTGGTGACGAGACATGGGTCTTTGAGTACGACTCAAATATAACCAACCCCTTTGAGTACCGCTTTGGACCACTGAATTTTGTCAAAGAGGCCATGACGAGGTGCCTGAGTGAGGACTGTTCCGTTGATGTCTTACCGGAAACATACCACCACTGGCGGATGCACTGGCATTGGTGTGTCGACACAAAAGGGTGCTCTTATGAAGAATTTTAACAATTAGTACTTTGATCTGCAATGAATATTTTCTCCAGATTTATTCTACTTATTTTTGGGACAGACCTTGTAAGTGATAATCAAAAGCAGATTTTTGTGAGTGGATGTGTCTTAAAAATTTTAATTTGCTAGTTGGATAAACTGCTTGGCTGAATTTAATCATATATTTCATTACTCTTCATATTTTCTTAGTTCTTTGGTTTAGAAGTTTATGGTTTGCCAATTGTGCCCTTAAATTAGTTATGTCATGTGTTTCATTCAACTAAAATATTTCTTGTGTGTGGGAAAAGTCCCGATGAGCTCAATCAGGTTTTACTGAGTTATCGAGAAAAAAGATAAGATAGAACGGAATAAAAACCGATGTCTGATAGATGCCTACATTCATATCATTTAGCTCGACATATTAGTTTATTTTGCATAGATCCCTGCAGATTTCACGCATGGATTATTTATTTTTAGAAATTATAAATCTATGTCAGATTTTCTCAGCAGTTGGCTCCAAGATTATACCTGACCTCCAGAGGCAGGGGTTCCATGTGAACAATGATGTCGTGCTGTCGCAAGGGTGTTCTCACTCGGTGTGGTAGCACAAAAATGATTTTACCACCAAGTTCCTTCCCCCTAAACCCATTCTGTTTCGTGGTCATCTTGCATCATTCCCTGAAATTTTCCCACTGACGACTTTTTTGACTACCGAGCGATATATCGACTAGAAAGAAATAATTCATGTGCAATTTCACGTGATGCTGAGGATTTTAGCCGGTGATTCGCAGCCCTGGTTGATTGATGATTTTCTCGGCAATTGCTTGCTGGAGTGACCGCCGTACAATAACCCGGGGCACTGGCAGTAGCGCAAAAATGTACACCGTCCCACCCTGGGCGTAGAGTCATAAAATATTCTCCACAACCCCCCTCTCCTTTACACCCAACCTCCCCTTTTCCTCGACGGAAGCCATTACAGTGTTCATTGTTTATTATCGGCTCGGCTGCCGCGCGCTCCTGCGGCCGGAACACGAAAACTGCGAATGTACCCACACCTGTAAAACGGTGATACATCCGTAATATTTTCGCTCGTAAAGCACAAAATAAAAGGGTCCCTCTCCCCCATATACTTTTCTATGGACATGGTGCCCGGTTATTTCCTGTGCCAGCAGAACAAACAAAAGGGAAGCGAGGGAGGATTGGGTGAGGGAGGGGAGTGGGGGGTAAAGAGGCGCTCAAGAGGTGGTGCGGAAAGAAAACTAGCGGGTGAAAAGTGTCCGAGGAGGAGGAGGAGAGAGGAAAAATCGGAGGAATGGGTGAAGAAGTGTGAGGAGTAAATTTTTCCCTTCTTGTAGTTCCGGATCACCGCGGAGGAGAGCAAGCTTTGCAGCACGGGATTCTGTGGTGTTGAGGAAAATAATGCCTTGGGGGGGGGGGGGGGGGCTTGACCGTGGTTCTCAGTTGGGCAGTTCCCGAAGAAATAATTTAAAATTTCCAGCATTTCGGGGCACATATCAAAGACTTTGGTTATGGTCTCCACTATTTTATGTTGATGGATCAGATAATTTGTCATATTTCCCATTCATTCGACGCATGACCGTAAAATGTGAATGGAGTGGTGCGAAAAAAAAACATCATACTGAACTTATTATTTCAATTCAAAGAGGGGTGAATACAACTGATTATTCTTTGATTATCACTTCCATGACAATATTTAATACTTTCTTATTCATTTTGCACTCTTTTATCCTTTAAAATCTGTTCTCTCACTGGAATTTATCAGCTTTAATTTTGTCCACAAGTTTACCTATGGATCTCTTTTCTAAATTTCAATATAGCATAAGCACATGAGCTACTAGCACTGTAGCATGAGCTACAGTGTCGGGTGGAAAGATGTTCAGATATTTTGTAACGCTTATTATTGACTTCAACGATAGAGTAATAATCTACTAACTGCATAAGAACTGAGTTTCAAAAATACGAATGAATGACGCAAGGAAAATTGAAGGATAAATAACTAAAGGAGTCGTAAAATAAAGCAACCTTTCAGTGGCACTACGTATTCAATAGATATCATCTCAGTGATAAGAAATAATCCAGAAAATTTCCGGCCATCATTAAACCCAATTGATATAGGATTTCTAACAATTAACATGGAGATAAACATAAAGGATACTAAAATCGTAGTATGCGAATGGAAGGAGATGCAGGTATTAGTTGCGTGAAGAGAGGTGGCATTAGGAAGAATAAAATCGTATGTGTAGATGGTAAGATGCATAATATATATTGCACCTTAAAAGCACATCACTAAACGTAGACATTTTGAAAATTAGATCACCGTGAATTTGAAGCCTTTGAAAACGAATACTCTACGGAAATGCTGAAGATGAACGGGTGAAATGAGAAATGACGGAGGAAAAAACAGTATGGAGCACATCAAAGAATAACTGAGAAGAAGAGGAATAAATACGTTGTCCATTTATAGTGGAGATGGAAAAGAAGAGCCTCTATCAGGGCGTAATAGTGTTAGCATTTTTTGAGGGTGGATTGGAGGGATCATGGAATCAATCTTCGGAATTTAGTAAATGCCGTTAATGATAATCCATGTGATAAAATTAATCTTTTTCATAGCTTTTGTAAATCTTCCGCGGAAAGCACAAGTATAATTTACACTAAAGAAATTCATGAAAGCGCTCATCCTATTTATTCAAACTCCACATTCATCAGCTATATTGTTAATGTAACAATTCATTCTAATATATATTCTGTAAGTATCCGTCTCATTGTTCCGGTAATCAATATATCTTTTTGCTAAATACATTCGTAAAACTTCTAGTGAGTCCAGCCTCAAAATTATGCACATGGTGTTCAAGTTAATACTTGTAATACTAAGTTTTAAGTTACGATACTAACTCATCTGCGGTATTATTATTATTAGAATTTGTTGAAGAATTCATATACAGACTGCATTACTCAATGTAAATAATGTAAATGCAATACCATTACTCAATGTAATGTAAATACCATTCGAGAGAAAGCAACGCCTTGTGATACGGAGGAGTCGCTCGAATCAGGTTTGAGTGGCGTTTGAGTCCTTGAGACACTCCGATGGCATAGGTCTTGTCTTACTGTCAGAGTCTTCATCAAATCCATTGACCGGCAACGCAACGCGTCATGAGGACCCTGCCCTTTGAGTCCACTGGTAAATTCGCAAAGCTTGTTGCCTCCCGAATGAATGGTATAAAACAGATACTGAAGCTAATGTTGACAAATACATTATTTTCTAATACTTCACTATCCCCGCTGGGCTCTTTATTCCCTAATAACGTGTTCGTCGCGGAGACCTTACAAGGATATAGGGACTCTTCCCCCAGGACTAAAGGATCATCGATTTTTTATTTCTCTCCCCATTAATGATCCATCGAGAGTTAAATATATTTCTACATCATTCCTGGAAGCCCAAACCCCACAAGTGGGTGGATTCAGGAAGGAATACCCTCGCAGAATTTCTGATCGTCAAAAAAGAAATATATTCTTTAGCCCTTTTTGCATCATGTTGAGGGTTTTGAATTTATAACATTTCGCATATTTGTACAGCTGCGTGTTACAATAAATTCATCATGGTTCATTTTATAATGTAAAATATGTTAAAATTATGGAATGAAAAGGTCTACTTGAGTGAAAGACGGTAACTAGGATAAACAAAGTCACCACACAATCCGCTTATAACCTTTTTACAAAGAGTTTCATCTTTTATACCATCAAACCATATTTTATGCTAAGTACAAAATATTTTTTGTATTAAAAGTCTACATTTGTACTTCGCAATTGAAACGTGAATTGAGCGAGTGAAATACTTCAATTTAATTTGATAAATCATCCTCTCTTTGAATGAAACCTGGATGCTCTTATATTCCCACCAAGTCATTCAGCCACGCTGGTCTCTCCCTCCCTGACATCCGTCCCCTCCCATGCTTCAGTCTCGCCACAAGCACCCTCCCATCCGTGTCAAAGAAATTAGCCACGGGGACCAGATTAGGAGAGAGGCTCGGATGGTCGCGAGGAGGCGAAAGAGGCTGTGAGAACATGCTCCTCCATTCGAACCCACCCACCTAGCCTCCTCCTCTTCCTCTGTCCCCCGTGCCTCCGGGGTACACTGGAGGCAGTGTGTGGAAGAGGGAGGAAAGGGAAGGGAAAAAGGGGATGGGGAAGGGGGAGTGTTAGAGGGGCGGTGGGTGGGATGGAGGGTATACACCGACGCTGACGACGGCGGTTCCGACGCCGGACGCGTCCCCGTCCCATATGGTGGAGTACAATACACGTTGGTTTTGCCGTGTGGGGGTGAAGGGGTGTGGGGGATGTCGTCGACGTGCTGGTGCCGAACGCTGCTGCTTCGCGAGACGACACCAAGGCAACGGTTGGCTCCCGCCGAGAAGTGACGGGAGGGGTGGGTCGGCTCTAGGCTTGAAGTGACACGAAGTTCTCCGGATTTGTGTAAAAATAATCGAAAATCGACTGTGGGTGGCCGTTATGGCTCGCTTGAATTAGTCCAACGGGAACAATTTCATATTTATAACGAAATAAGTGAGTAATATCCATAAGCAATACCAGCTAATGATAGAGTTAATAATACCAATTCGTTCAAAGAAATAGGTTTAATTTATAGCAATTGAAACATTTGTTTTTGGTCAGACATTATCATAAGCCATTATTAAATATGTTGTAGGCTTCCATATTTCTAAGTGTAAAAATGTTCAATGATTTCATAATTGATCTTCGTGTTGAGTAGGTTCAGTAATTACCTTTTGATTTTCTTCAAATTACGAGTAATCAAGATCGGATTTGTCATGTTATTTTTCGTACATTATTTTACTCATCTTTTACAGATTAACCAATTATTAGAGTGGTTTTTGCATGTAGATATCTGGATTCGATTGCGTACTCCAATCAAAGACAACTTCATTTACTTAAAAATATAGCTGATATGCTCAACAAAGTGAGTATGATCGGTTATATTACGATGGGAATGTTTTGAGGAACTGTTTGGAAAATAATATAATTGATAAATTATTATTGTCATTAGATTTGAAGATAGTGTTATGATTTATCCAGGAAACACTTTCACAGTTGTCTGCCGTCAAATTTTGTTTGGTTGGAAATTTCAATATTCAGAAATAAAATTACCATGAATTAAATTAGTAAATGTTTGCGTTCCCGCTGTTATTTTCCCGCCGTATCTGAGCATCCCGTTCGAAACCCCTTAATTGTAAAAATTAAAACTGAAAAACTTGTGTGTGAGGACACCCCCATCCGTGCAGCAGACTGTTCGTCAGGGTTCTTGGATTTAAGAAGGGAAGGAGTGTGTGGTATCAGCAAGAGATGCCGCAGAGGAGATGAGAGGGGAAGAGGGAGTGGGGGGGGCCGAGAAGGGGTGAAGGGGAGATGGAGACGGGGAGATGGGGACATGGATGCTACCCTGGCGGCGGCCGCATATGTCGAGACAAGCTCAAAGTTATGGACGGAGGATTTGAAGGGAGGAGGAGAAGGAGAGGGTGGCTGGGTTGGAATTTAACATGAGAAGAAAAAGAGTGGGAGGTATGGGGAGAGCGGGGAGGGGGGACGACGGTAGAGATGGGTCGAGGTACGCTGCTGTCGTGCGGGGGTGGTCGGGCCGTTTCGTAACCCCGACCCCTTCCTCTCCCTCCCCCGCCGCATTCGACTTCTCTAGAGCCCTAGCAGATTGACGATTCATAGATTAGGTTCCACCTGCGGTTGATTTTTGCAGAATCCCAACTTTTTTTGAATTTCTAACTGCGAGCAGCATCATTTCGGTTTTAAGTGGTCGTGACCATTACGAACCGAAATAAGTCCCTCCAAGAAAATCACAGCGAGGACCTAAGGACCACCTTAGCCTCTAATGAATTGCAGCACGTGAACGTACTAATAGTTTCTTTGTAGTAGCCGACAAGAACTTCCACATCTTAATGTTCCACGATACTTGAGATAAGAATAGGATATTACATTATTCAGTGAATTGCATGAAGAGTGTCGTGGAAATAAAGATCTTTGAAATGTGTACGAGTGCCTAAGTAAATACCTAAGCCAGCATCACCAATTTGTGTGAATCGATATAAATTAGTAATATTACTGGCGTCATATTGGAATGCATAATTTTTATAGAAGATTTATTCATTGCGAGTGTTATTCGACAAAATAATTGTTTTAATTTAATTTCCAAATACATTGAATGGTGAATCTGTTTAGATTTACCATGAGTTTTACGAGTGGTCTGCTAATCGGGAAAGAGCCAAGACATACCTACACCGTGTCTTATGGATTCAAACTCAAGTTTTTGAACCCGTGAATGACAATAGCAAGTGAAATTACTTATTTATGATTAGACCTAAAGTAGACATAGCAAATATGTCCAGTTAGTCTAATTGCAGTTTTTGAACTTACTATATTGCTAGTTAATTATCATACAGGCTGAAAATTTTCAATTTCTAATGAAATATATATATTTATAAATAATGCCTAATATATCTTATTGTTGCATTTATTTATAATTAATATTATATAGGTTTCTCCTAGTCTCATTTATAGGAATTGCATTTCCCGGAAAGAATATGCTAGTCCCTTATTGCGTACAGAAAGAAATATCAGAATCCATAAGAAAGCATACTCGTACTTCTGTCAGTTCCTGCTTCGAGGATAAACCTTAATGTACTTAGAATGCATTTTTTCTGAAAATGCCATGTCGGAATTCAACATGGAAAATAATAAATTATGATATGCATGCGCGCTAAAATCATATTTTATTTTAAGGTATAGCTTATGGTATTTTTTATCTTTAGCATGTGATTTTACGATAAATTATTGCTTAAACCAATAATGAACAATTATTATTCTTAATATTCTACCGATTAAGGCAGGTTTAGGATGGGTACAAGTTGAGCAAAGATGATTTTATTTGCCCCTAAGGAAACTAAACCTGACTTCTGACAATACGCACAAGAGACTATTCTTCAACTCCGCGCACTTTGCTTGCTAACGTCCTCCCGTATTAAAATTCCATTTCTAATCTATACGCTGTGGATTTACGTATCCTGCCTCCTTGGGACTCCTGCCAACAATCTCCTCTCCCTCCAGCATTGCCCATGCAATCTACCGGTTAAGGTAGGTTTTGGGTGGACACAACTACCAAATAAATATTTTGTTTGACCTAAAAAGACACATTTCAACAGCCTACTCTACAACATGCCCCTATTCCACTCTGTATAGTTCCTTCCTCCATTCATCCCGTCCAACATCCCTATTCCACTCCTGCTCTTTCCTAGTTTGCCTGCAATTCTCCCTTCTATCACAGTCCTCAAGGTTCCACTGCCGACAATATGACTTTCATCCATTTTTCCTGACTTCTTATGATTTCTCCTAACAATCCCCTCTTCTTCCCCACCATACTTCCTATCACTTCCTCGTTTGTTTTCTTGTATGCCCATTCCATCTTTTCCATCCTTCCTCACACCCACATTTCAAAGGCCTCCAGTCCATCCCTATCGTCTCTTCAACGACCATGTTTTTGTGCCGAAAATAACCATGCATCATATCAAAGTACTTGCAAGTATTTTATTTACAGCCTTACTCAAAGCCCCCATCATCAACTCTTTTGAAAATTCCTTTGCCTAACGTCTTTCTTCTTCTCATGTCCGTCCTACTCTGACCATCTTTTTTAAAACCACTTTTAAGAAAGGTAAACTGATCTATCCCATCTGGTATAGTTTCTGAACTGGTACTTTAATATTGCGCTCAACCTTCCTTTTTCTCGAAAACAGCATAGCCTTTATTTAATCTACATTGATTTTTATCTAATACTAATCAAACTGATTTTCTAATGAGTTCAGCAATATAATGTTACTTATGTAAAGTTATATTAGTAAAATTAAGCATATTATGATTTGCGTCCAATAGGATTCAAGAATATTTTTCTCACCGCAATTTTTGTGAAAATGGGTTCTCTGTTATCCTTTAATAACTATTCGCTTAGAAGACCGTTTTCGTATTTATTCTTTAAAATGAATATGCTAAATTGTGACTTTTTGTATTTATTGAAAGATTTAATGAATAATTTCATGTCAGGATTGATAAGGTGGAACTTAATAATTATTAAACAGAAAAGTTTGAGTCTTCCATGTAGAAAAATGTTTTTTTCAAATTTTATATTGTTGAAAAAGGAAATTTCTTTAAGAGGAAAAAATTTACTTTAAAAAAAGTAGGATATTGGGGAACATTATTTGCATAATAAAATTGAACATGAAGTTTCAACTATGTGCTTCGAATAGCGTTCCTTCAACCTTGTCCTAAACTGCAAACCGATTTCAATTGAACTCAGTATATATTAAAATTCATTAAGAATTTTAAAGACTAGCGGCTTTAGTTTTATCTGATAGCTTACTTAAATATATTTATTTATGGATTGCATAGTCTTATCACAATTTTCCCCACCTGGATCGAAACATGCTCGATAACGCTGAAAAATGAAATTATCCTTAACTGGAAATAAACGAGAAGAAAAATTACTTGGAAATATTTTAAATAAGTAATATTCGTAGAGGATATCTAATTTTTTATAATTTGTTCTTACCTTATTATTCGAGTGTTGCGGAGAACTGCCCCTTCTGGCAAGTGCGCGATGCTTTTTTATGTAAATGTTAAAGGAAGGTTGTATGGAATATAAATGGCAATTCCAGTGCCATGCATTGAAAGAAAAAAAATCAATTGTTTCTAAAGCATAGTTTCTGAAGGTTCATAAAATAATATGGAGCACTCGCCAAGGATCTTGCACAGATCTGCTCCTCTCTTGAATTAGTCTCTATTAGCGTGGAGGTCGCTGGGGGGGAGGCTATAAATAATTTGACACGTACGCGGTCGTTGTTGGGGGGGGGGGAGGAGTTGTACCCTGTGGGGTCGCCGCATCATTTATTTCACCTCCTCCACATTAGGGAATCACTATTGCGTTCATCTCGAAAGAATAAAAAAAAGAGATCACATAATGAAAGAATGAATTCCCTGTTGAAGTATTTGCCAGTTAAAAAAGGTTTGAAATACGACGACAGCCTCCCCTTCTCCCTCGGTCCATTGTCATGGTGATCGTCGTCTCATCCGTCTTCATAACATAATTGCGCCTGCGCACGGGGGCTATGAAATCGTTCGCCCCCAGGGTGCAAAAAGGGGGTGGAGGGGTGCGAGAGGGATTGGTTGACTGGCTCCCCGCGGAGAGAGGAGGGCACACGCGCCGTGCTCAAAGCCATGCAACCTTGACTCCGTTTTGGCCCGAAGGGGGTAATGAAGCCACAATGAAGAGGAGGTCCCTGCCTGTGGCCCGCGCGCACACACGCCTGCACCTCCATCCCCTCTGGTCACGCCACACCCCCGTTCCGGATCTCCCCCCACCTCCCCGCCCGCCATTCTCCTGCCCCCCCCTGACAACCACTTCACCCTTCCTTTTCAATTCCTCCCACGATCTGAGTTTCGTACCCCGG